>PVJO010012471.1:0-55295 GCA_004026905.1 Hystrix cristata
GATGTGTACTAATAAGTGTCTGATTTATTTCACTTAATAGTATGTTCTCCAGGAACATCCATTTATATACAAATGACTCTAGTTTATCCTTTTTTATGGCGGTGTAGTACTCCATTGTGTAGAAAAACCACATCTTTTTTAGCCATTCATCAGTTGTTGGGCATTTAGGTTGTTTCCAAGACTTAGCTATTACAAATTACTTGGCTTCTTTTTAATGCTAATCTTTTCAGCAACCAAATTCCCCTGGCCCTATTTTACAAGCACTTCCTTTCTGGCCACCAGCAAAATTTTCAAAATAGATGACTCTGCTTTTTGGACCTAATAAAACTGTAAGTCTACCTAAAAGCAGCCATCAGTACCTATGCCACAGTCTGAATGTTAGGCTTCCTTGATATGTCCTCTGGCAGATTAATTAGTCTATCACCTTTAATCTTAATCTCCTGCAAAGTTTCAAGACATGAGGAAAATGTAAACAAATTTTCTGAAAGAGCATAACACATGCATGACTTGAAATCCAACTGCCATTGCAGTCCTTATTTCCAAGGAAGCCTCCCTAGCCTGACCTTTACTGCTTTATTCCTGTCCGCAGTCTGGACTTCTGAGCTCTGACTAAAATCTATCATCAAACTCGGCTTACAGCATTTATAGTTTCACTAGTCAGCATCTCCAAACCTTTCCAAACTCCTCCCACAGACAAGTTCCAAAGGATTCTAAACCACATGGTCAGGTATAGTCATGGTAACAACCCCACTCCTAGTACCAGTTCTGTCTTAGTCACTTTCCCATCACCGAGACACAATACCTGACACCTGAAATTTATAGAAGAGGTTTCTTTTGGCTTGCATTTTCTATCCATGGGAGCTGGTTGGCAGAAACAGCATGGTGGAAGGGCCTGGTGGAGGAGAAGATGCTCAGCTCATGGCAGTCAGCTGGCAGAGTGAAGGGAGGAGCCAGGGAGGGACGTACACTCTTCCAGGTCCAGTTTTGTTTTGTTTTGTTTTCTTTTAGACAGGGTCTCTCATTACATAGCTCAGACTGGCCTTGAACTCTCCATGTAGCCCAGGGTGGCCTTGAACTTGCAGTGATCCTCTTGTCTCAGTCTCCCAAGTGCTAGGATTTACAGGTGTGTGCCAGTGTGCCCAGCTGACCCCATTCTTCTGACTAGACCCCACCTCCTAAGACCATATTGAGGTCTGTGTTCCTGTGATCCAGTCCCCTTCCATAAGCCCAACCTCTAAACACATGAGTCTTTTGGGGACATTCTAGACCTAAATCATAACAAGGAGCAAAGAGGAACAGGACTGGCAAGAAGGATGGGGTAAGTGTGTTTTAAGCAAGGGGGTTGGTGGCCCTGTGTGTTTATTGTAATAAAATATTTTTTGATTCAAATACTTACTGTATTTTCAGCCACACCTTAAAAAACATAGGTGTGGGCTGGGGATTTAGCTCAGTGATTAGAGTGCTTGCCTAGCAAGCCCAAGGCCCTGAGTTCGATCCCCAGCACCAAAAAAAAAAAAAAAAAAAAAAAAAAAAAAAAAAATTCAGAAAAACATAGGTGTGTGATGTGGTTGTCTCCAAGTAACTTAGTTTGATTTGGGTGAGATTTTTAGATTTTATTTTCATTTTCACATAAAAGAAAAAACCAACTTTCTTATTTAGGGTGGAAACATTACCTCCATGCTTTCCATCTAGCCAAAAGAAGTAGAAAAAGAAAAGTTCGGGGGCTGTTCTAGGAGTTGACCTCAGGGCCCTACACTCGCTCAGCCGTACTCTCCCGCTACTCTGCATGCCTAGCCTTTTTTATTTTGAGAGGATCTTGCTGAATTGTCCAGGCTGGGCTCTAACTTGTAGTCCTCCTGCTTCAGCCTTCCTAGTAGCTGGCTGAAGCTGATTACCGATAGGTTAGTCTAGGCCTGACTAGCAAAAAATATTAATGTACAATTTTAATAAATCGGTTAAAATTTTAAAAGTACTTTAAAAATACCTTACAGATAATTCCAATCTGCACATTGCCATTGTGAATCCCCGATACATTGAGGATGTGGCCAAAATTCTGTTCTTCAGGATGAACTGTTGCCAAAACATATTAACTAATTTTGTTTCTTAAACTAGCAGTAGAGGCCAATAAAATCTATAGATAACAAAATTGAGTAAACATTTCCAAAATTTGTTACTGTGTAACAGCCCACGTTGGCCTCGAACTCAAGGTGATCCTCCTGCCTCAGCCTCTTGAGTTCTGGAATTACAGGCATGCACCACCATGTTCAGCTTAGTAGGCTTATTTTTAAGGCTGTGGTCCTTTTGGCAAGTTGTTTTCCAGAAGGATTTTACCAGGCACACTCCTTCCTTTACGCACTACTACCAGACACACTCCCACCTGTACATACTCGTACCGCACCCACTCTTACCACCATCGGGTTGGAGGCCCTTCTTCCCTAAGAAATCTCTGATACTAGTTTTAAGTTTTAAGTCTGTGGCCATTTGTCGAGCAAGCAGCAGTGTCTCACTGTGGTTTTAACTTTAATTTGTCTTCCTAAAAATAACGCCAGCTTTCTGTTATGTTAACTCATTGCCTGTATTTATTTTTTGATGATTTGCCCAATTGTACCCTTCACCTGTTTTCCTATTATTTTGCTTTTCTCTCATTAACACATGTGAATTCTTCCTATATTGAGTGTACTCAGCATCTGCCTTAGAATGGAGAATGAGCTGGGTTTGAAAGTATGTCAGTGGTCTTTTAATTTTGTCTAAAGTAACATTGCTGCACAGAAATGGAGATTTTAAGTTAACCAGTTGTTTTCCTTTATGAATAGTGAATTTACACGTATTTATCACTCCCAAGATATAAGACATATTTTTATGTCAGTAGTATTTAAAGGTTTGCAACCTTTGCATTTGAATTTTTAATTCCTCTGAGATTCTCTTTGGTGTGGTGTTTTGTAGGGGAGAAAACTGAAATGTTTCCAGACGATTTAGCCAGTTTTTCAAACACTCTAAAAATTAATCATCTCTGGGGGTTTCCTTTTGCTTCAAAAACTACCAGGCTATTTTAGTTACCCAAAATGTATAATGGCCGTGTTTTTCTGCTGTGTGTTTAAAAATCATTTTCTTTCTTTCTCACACCAGTAGTACTTTATAACTGATATCTCAAGTTGTAACACATTTTCCCACTGACATTTTTATTGACGCCGGGCAGCACTGGCGTTCTGTCGGCTGGTTCTGTGGCCCTCAGGAGGCGTCCTGGCTCCTCGGCTGGGCCTGCCTGCTTACTCCCGAGCTCGGACCCGCCCTGGGAGATGCCTGCTCCTCAGAGTGGCTCGCTGTGCCCGCAGGTTCTGACCACATCCGGGAGAAGGACGGGCTGTGGGCCGTGCTGGCCTGGCTCTCCATCCTGGCCACCCGCAAGCAGAGCGTGGAGGACATTCTCAAGGATCACTGGCAGAAGTACGGCCGCAACTTCTTCACCAGGTAGGCACCTTCCCTGCCTGGCTGTGGGCAGACAGCCTCACACACAGTCCTTCCTGTCTTTGGGGGTCACAAAGACCCCGGCTCATCGGCTTCTCCGACTGCAAACTTTCAAAATAATTCAGTCAGGGTAGAGACAAAGCCAGCTTTTATGTCAGCCATAAAAAACAAGACTAAAAATTTACCTAACACAATCAAGGGAATAAAGGCTTTATAAGCACGTTTAAATGTACCCATTGGGTGGACGTGATAAAGCACTGGATTTGAAATCAGAAAAATGGCTTTGGATTTTATTTTTGCCCCTTACTAAGTTGGGAAGTCATTTGACCTCTCTCTGTGCTCAGTTTTTCTCATCTATTGAAATGCAAATAATAGACCAATATTGAGAGGATTAAATGAAATATGGGTCTAAAAGTGTTTTGTGAACTCTGGAGCACTAAAATATGCACTTTACCCCTTGAATTATAAAAACAACTGTGCCCCGTCCAAATCCACTCTTCTGAATCATTCAAATAGGCACCGAAAGGCCATATACTTATCAATACTTCATTGATTCCTCAAATATTTACAGTGTGGCTGCTTTCCGTCGGGTGCTGGGGATCCCACAGTGAACACAGTGCTCGGAACACTTAGTCACCCTTCTTTGCTGTGTGTACGTCTGCCATTAAGAAGCTCTGAATTTTAGGGCCAGGATGTGCCTCGGAGGGAGGACATGTGTGGAGCTGGCTCGGCACCCTGCATTCCATCCGCAGCACCATCGTTTTTTTTCTAAACCTGTGATGTTTTCCACTAACTCCGATTTGCCTCTCCCCAATCAGTGTAAATATTTAACAGTCTTTTTTCTTGGACCTCAGTATTGCACTTAATACGAAAAAGGACAGTAGGTAGCGTTTATCTGTAGGAAATGCATGGGTGTACTTTTTCTGGATTTGAGTGGCTTTTCCTGTGAAATGGGTGAGTTAGACTAGTTCTTGATTGTTGTGGTACTAGGAATCGAACCCAGGGCCTTCACTGTGAGCTCCATCCCCGGCCCTATTTTATTTTAGACGGATGAAAAGTCCAGCGTGAGGAAGTAACCGCTTGAGCTAAAGCCGACCCCTCATTTTATGTTATTTTTCATTTCAAAACAGAAGTTCGCTAAGTTGCCAGGCTGGGCTTCTCCGAGTGCTCGGATTTAGATAAATTTAAAAATGCATCCCGTATTTAATAATCCATGATAACAATCCCTTCACTGCTAAGAAAGCAGTCAGGAGCAAGTCTTGAAGGAAAAATCGGTGCCCCCGAATCTCCTTGGCGGCTTTCTCCCACCAGGCTCCTCTGTCAGGGTGTCTCCGCGGCCACCCACAGGAGCCGACAGGGAGTTCTCTGCTCCTCGGGACGTGGTGATCGATGTCGGACGGCACCCTCAGAAGCCGTCGAAGCCTCCGAGGGTTGTATTCTGTGGAGAACCACCGTGTGGCTTTCCTGCTTTTTCAGAAGCTGTCACTTCTTTCCCAGAGCCCCCCCCACCCAGCTTCCTCTGTGGTCAGGTGGCCCAGGGGATGTGCCGAGCTAGTGACGAAGACAGGCCCGATGTCCCTCAGCTGGGGCCTGCCACTTCTTCCAGGTATGACTATGAGGAGGTGGAGGCAGAGGCCGCAAACAAGATGATGAAGGACCTGGAGGCCCTGGTGCTGGACCGCTCCTTCTCGGGGAAGCAGTTCTCAGCCAACGACAAGGTCTACACAGTGGAGAAGGCGGACAACTTTGAGTACAGTGACCCGGTGGACGGCAGCGTTTCCAAGAATCAGGTAGGCACAGATGTGTGTGTGGGGAGAGGTCCCAGCGCCGTCTCGGAAGTCCACATGGGCCCGTGCTGCCCCCTGTCCCGGGGAGCTGTTTCTGCGCCTCTCACCTGCACGCGTAAGGACGGGCTTTGCCCTGGTCCCGTGAGCTCTCCCGTGCCCTCTTTCTGGGTCCCCACCCTACATGCCAGAGGACTCCTGTGCCCCTGGGAATCATACCGAGAGGTCTTGTGGAGTGCAGGTGTGAAAGGGGTTGGGACTCAAAAGGTGAACTGTGGTTTTAGATACAGCTTCCTGATTCCCGTCTGGGGGCTGCGAAGACTGACTCAGTGCAAGTGGTGCTGTCACACAGGTTTCTTTCAGATGCTTAGATTCCAAATAAGAATTTAAATAAGGAAATCCCTAGCTGAGCATGGTGGTGCATGCCTGTAATCCCAGCACTAAGAAGGCTGAGGCAGGAGGATCGCTGCAAGTTGGAGGCCAGCCTGGACTATATAGTAAGACTGAAAAAGAAAGGCCGTCCTGGAGTTAAAAATGTTAACTGTTCATATCTGCAGTCCCCTAGACCCAGTGGTGAGCTGCACGTGGGACACCATGACTGAGAACCTGGCCTGGCCTGGGTGCCAAGATGGTCACGTGCCTGTGCCCTGTGCTGGGTTCCAAGGGACAGGCTGGC
Source organism: Hystrix cristata (assembly GCA_004026905.1). Taxonomy (NCBI): domain Eukaryota; kingdom Metazoa; phylum Chordata; class Mammalia; order Rodentia; family Hystricidae; genus Hystrix; species Hystrix cristata. The sequence continues at coordinate 5,926 of PVJO010012471.1, forward strand.
CACCAACATGGGCCCGGTCCCCTCATAGGTGTCACAGAGTGGTCGCGACTCTGGAAATCGGAAGGGGTGATGGGGACAGGCAGCCGGGCTCCCACAGGGCCCCCACTGATACACCAGGCTTCAGTGGAGATGCCTGCGGGGCCTGCCACCTGGGCGCCGGGCCCTCTGCAGACGAGGAATCTTGCCGAGCTCTGCCATGTGCCGAGATGAGCCCTTCCCTCCCCTTGTCGCCTGGACTCTGCTGTCATGTCCCCGTCCTGAGCCGGAGGTCAGATCTGCATCTGGCAGCTTTACTTGCTTGCTGAGTCTCAAACAGGAATCGTGGCCCATGCGTCCTGGGGAGCAGGGACGGAGGCGCCCGCGTCCCCCAGAATCCCGAGCTCAGGTCTCCCTCCTGACCCTGGAGTCAGCTGCGCTTGCTTCCCGCCGGTGGCAGAACCATGAGGCCTCGGTCGCTGTATCAGCAGGGTCCAGTCCTCCCACTGTCAAGCACGAGGAGGTGAGGTCCCTCCCTTCCGGTGGGTGGCAGGAAACCCCTCTGCTGTCTTCCCAGGGCTTGCGGCTCCTCTTTGCAGACGGCTCCCGCATCATCTTCCGGCTGAGCGGCACCGGGAGCGCAGGGGCTACCATCCGCCTGTACATCGACAGCTACGAGAAGGATGTCGCCAAGATCAACCAGGACCCCCAGGTGACACTGCCCCCAGACCCTGGCGGGTTCCCTCTTCGGGGGGGAGGAGCCTACAGTCTGCTGGGTGCACGGGGCACTGCTGCCCCCGCTGTCCATTCCAGCGCGTCATGGAGGCAGCTGTAGATTCCAATAGTCCCGGCACCATCATCATCGTCACCATAGTCTGCGCGCTGTGTGACAAACCCGAGCTAATGTAATACTCCCCCTGGATTCTCAAATGAGGACAGCGTTCTATCACGTAGTCTCCCTGCTGCATCTAGGGAAACTGAGGCATAGAAAGCTTGAGCAGCAGTCCGTGCGGTTACGTGCTCGTGAGCAGTAGATTCAGGGTGCCTGGTCCTGGACTCAGCACCACAGCTGCTGCCCCTCCTGCCTTTAATTGTGTTCTGTGCACGTGGCTTCCGCGCTGGCTGAGCACACCCTGCTTCTAGGTGAGGCAGGTGGGGAGACTTCCAAGCCGATGAGAAAACGCCGCGTGACTCAGCGGGCCCTCGTCTGGGAGTTTACCAGAGGAGCCGAGCCGTCAGCCCAGCAGACATCTGTGCCCCTCATCCCCGGCAGCTCTGTTCTCAGTGCTCAAGTTGGGGAACCGACCTCAGTGCCTGTAGTAGATGGGGGGGTCAGATGAATGTGTGTATCGCGATCAGATCATGAGAAATTGTTCCATTTAAAAAGTAAGGAAGGGGCTGGAGATTTAGCTCAGTGATTAGAGTGCTTGCCTTGGAAGCACAAGGGCCTGAGTTCGATCCCCGGCACCAAAGGAAAAAAAGTAAGGAAATCCTGCTGTCATGGTGGGGTGGACCTTGGTAAGCTGAGGGAAACACAGACAGCCAGACACAGCAGGGCATATTCTGCATGATGTTGTTTACACATGGAAGCTAGAGAAACAAGAGAAGGGCAGTTCCAGGCCGGGGCTGGGGCACCTGGGCAGCTGGCTACAGGCACGGACTTCCCGTGCTGTGGGCTGCGGGAGTCCCTGAGATCCAGGGTGCCACGTGGTGACCATCGCTAACCACACACACGTGAGGTCTCCCGAGAGTAGCACTTTCGTGTCCACCGCGACTCCAAGGAGGCCGAAGCCTTCAGTAGCCCGCTCTTGTGGGACCAGCTCGCAGTGTGTATGTATTTCAGAACACCAGGTTTTGTGCCTGAAACATAAACAGTTTTTATTAAAAATTAAAGTCGACAGCATCACCACGCTTATCTTTGCACAAAGTCTTTTTTTCTTCCGATGCCTACTTAAAATCCTGTAAAATTCATTTGGAAACCTTTGACATGGTGGATTTGAGCCTAGGTTTGCCGTTAGAGAGCTCTTACTTTAAATCCTGTTCCTGCCACTTAATAACTGTGTTTCTGGTTAAGTCATCTTATTTTTATGAGTCTTGGCTTCCTTGTCTTTAACATGGCAGGATAATAACTTCATAGACTTGTGGGGACTTAGGGAGACAATCAGTGTTAAATGTTTGAACATGGGTGCCTGGCACGTGGGGTTAACACTGGGGAAAGAGAAGCTCTTAAAATTGCTAAAAAAACTCGTTAAATTTACCATCGTATCCATTCTTAAGTATACAGCTTAATAGTACTAATTGTATTTACATTGTTCAACAGATCTTCAGAACTTTCTCATTTTATAAGACTAAAACTCAAAGCCAGGCGTGGTGGTGCACACCTGTAATTCCAGCTACTCAGGAGACTGAGGCAGGAGGATCAGGAGTCTGAGGCCAGTTTGGGCTACATAGCAAGACCTCAAAACTTAGCAAGACTTCAGGAAACAAACTGAAACTTGATACCCCTTGAGCAATACTCTCCATTTCCCCCTCCTCTGTCCCAACCAACCACCATTCTGCTTTCTACATTTGTGAGGCTGCCTGTAGATACTTCCTGTAAGTGGTAGAGTTGCTTTTATTACAAATGGGGAGGCAAGAGAATGCTTTGTTTTCGCACCTCCCCAGCAGCCAGCGTCTGGCTCCCATAGCCCCCAAGTCCCGGGTCTGTGCTGGGCGCCCCTAAAACTCACATCGAGCCCTGGGTTCTACATGGCCAGCCCTTAGGGTACCAGCAAGAGGAAGCAGATGGGGAACTATTTATTTCCCCTTTTACCCTTTCGAGACAAAAGCCCAGTGTGTGGTAGAGAGAATGAGCCCAAGTCCCCAGGAGGTGGGGTGGCCTGAAGGCTGAGGTGAGAGAAAGCAACAGGAGCAAAGGTCCTACTTCTGCCCCAGGTCACAGGCCTTCACTTCTTTGTGTCTCAGTCGCCTCGTCTGTAAAACAGGTAGATCAACTCCATAGGTAGTTTAGATTTAAAAAATTTTTTTTAGTTTTCATTTTTACAAGTGCATGTTTTGCAGTTCATATTACATTCCTTGCGTTAGTACATATGCATAACACATCTTCATTCCTTTTACATCCTCTTTTTCTCCTCCTCCACCTCTTCGTCCTCTTCCCATTTGCAAAAGATTTTTAAAAAAACCCAATTTTTATTTAAGCACCCCCCCCGCCCCGTTAATGAGAAGTCCGTATGAGGAGGAGGGTGTATTTTGAGTGATCTCTTTGGGTGCCATGTCAGATGTAATCGGAGGGTGCAGAGATACCTGGGGCTTTCGGGCAGCGCAAGAACTTGTGGAGTGGTGGGAGATGCGTGGCAGGTGGATGGGACAGAGCCATGCTGAGTGTGGTCCTCCCCCTCGTGTCCCCACAGGTCATGCTGGCCCCGCTGGTCGCCATCGCTCTGAAGGTGTCCCAGCTGCAGGAGAGGACGGGCCGCACGGCGCCCACCGTCATCACCTAGGAGGACCAGCCGCTGCCGTGCGTCCCCCGCCCTGGCCCCAGCCACACCGGGCCATCCCGTCGAGAGCAGGGATGCAAACCGAGTGGGTTCACCCAGGCTTCTTAGGATTTGAGTTCTCTGTCCCATTTGTTGGTCCCCCATCTGCCAGGCCCTGCAAGTCACGATGCCCTCAGAGGGGGTGCGAGGCGGACGAGGGCAGGCTTGTTCTCCAGTCACTTCCTGTCCGTGCCCTCCGTGCTGCTGCCGGGCAGCTCTGCCCACACCGCAGCGTCAGGAGGAGGCTGGGTGTCAGCTGGGCTCCCTCCCCGGTGGCCCCCACTACCCTGTCCACTGTGTGCTCACAACCGGAGAGTGCAGGAGATCTCGGCGCCTCCTCCCGCCTCGGTTTCCTTGGTACGAGATGTACTTGTTTTGGATTTCTGCCTTTTGTTCAACATGGTCCCATTTGCACAGGTATTTGGGGATAATAAAGCAGGATACACTACTATGACCTTGTTTGGTTTTTTTTTTTTCCTTAACTACAAAATGCTTCTTCGATTGCAGGAAGAAGCAGATTTTGTCTGTCTTGGGACCTGTGGCTATTACATTGGTTCTGATGTCCTACCTAGAAAACGAGATGGTCTCTGTGTGAGACTGAAAGTCCTTTGACTCGGGAACTGGAATTTAAAGTCCAAGGAGGGTCAGCGTGGTTAGCTCGCAGCAGGGCGGAGGGGATTACTTTTCGGGAGCGCTCACTGAGCAGAGCCGTGCGTGGCCGTCGCCGGCAGGAGCAGAATGGTGGGAAGTGAGAGCAGGATCACAGGCCCGCGTGTCTCATTCGTCTCGGGATGCTTGTACCCCAAGCACAAGTACAACTGGGAGTTCAGAGCTCAGAGTTGGGAGCTGCGACCCCGAGCGCGAATCCCACCTGAGACCTCGAGGGGCCTTTGGGTCCTGGTCCCTCTGTCTATAAGACAGACACGAAAATGGTTCCAACTTCCCGGGGCCGTAAGGAGAGTGAGTGAAGGGACCCGTGAGCGACATCGGGCACAGACACAGCTGCCTCGGCCTGGTGGTTCAGCCACTCAGCTCTGGCCACTCTGGTGGCTTCTGACCCACTTCCCGCAGGGGAGGACAGTGGTGCCAACACTGCGCTTTACCTACTACAGGGCCCTCTGTGCTCCGCCAGGGGCAAGGGGAAGAGGGACCCCAAGGGGGTGTCCAGCGCCGCCCGAAGGTGGGGTCGAAGGCGAGTTGGGTGGCCAGTGCTGTTGTAAGATCTGTACTTCCCAAGCTGCTTTCTGTTTCAGATGTAGGGCTGGAGCTTCCCAGCAACCCTGTAGTAAAAGATGCATCGAGATTAATCTCCCTCCCCAATTTGAATGCACCCCATAGTTCTGCCCACTGCCTGCAGCAGCTCTGGAGTCCTCTCTCCTGAGCATCTTTAGTTGTACTATCCAGGCTGCCTCGATGTCCTGACTCAATTCAAAACACTTCCCCTTCACGGTCATTTTGACTTCGGGGAGGAGCTAGAAGTCACATGGTGCCAGGCCCAGTGAATAAGGTGGACGAGGACACGGCGTCATGATTTTACGAGCTGCCTCTCTGTTGGGTGGCACTTGGCAGCAGCATTCACCATATTTTTGATCACGCCTCATAAAGACGCTTAGGCAGAGAACGCCAGAGCTGCCGCAAAAAGTGGCCAGGATGCTGGGATGAGCGTGTTCAAAATGAAGAGAAGGATTTTGAGGGGAGTGAATGGCACTTTGTCTTTTTCTGGAATAATTTTAATTTAGACCTTCTCTGTATTTCGAGCTCCTCGTATTTCTCTTTCCTGCCGCACTCTGGAGGCCTGTGGCACCACTTTGGCCATATCCAGTTGGTCCCAGCGGCCCACCCAGGCCACCCAGTTTCCAGGGGAGGGGACGGCGTCCTACCCCCTCTCAGGAGAGGGACAGGGATGCACCGCAGGACGCCATCTTTGGGGAATATCTGCCCCCTTCGCAATTGGCTCCCTCGCCCTGTAAGTACAGCTGTCAGGCGAAGTGGGAATGAGAACGAGTGTCATGCAGAAGTGATGTTTACCGGGGACATCGCGTCCACTGTCAAGTCCAGAGATGCATGTTCATCTCATCCTGCTCGTTCTGTGACACGGAACAAGCCAATTGCAACAGCTTCCCCAAGCCCAGACCAGAAACCTCCGTTGGTGTGCGAGTGGAGACGTGAATACAAGCATTCGCCACTTCCAGGGAAAAGTCCTACTTATTCTTACAGGTACTACAGAGCAAGAAAAGCCTATGTGAAAAGAGGACCAGTTTGTAAATTGCTGGAAAAGAGGAGAAAATTAGCAGTCACTGTTAAATAAATCACAACCAATTTGGAAACTTAACAGAAAAACTTTACTGCTTGTTCAAAAATCCCCAATTAAGTTAAAGGTAGACTTTATTATGTGAGAGTCGTGGCTCTTTCCCCGGCTACGCTGCAGCTGGGGCTGCCCCACTCCCATCTGACCGCCGACGCCAGGAACCAGGCAGGGCTCGCCACTCAGTGTCCGGTTAGGTTTGCAGTACGTGTGACATTTAGCAGTCAGATCATTTGCCCCAAATCATCTGAGTCACTGACAATAACACGCACCGATGACCTTTTATGTGCCAGACACCATTAATGACATCACCCCGTGAGGCAGCGGAGCCTGGCAGACACAACAGTTTACCTGGCACTGAAACAGAAGTGGAAGGAGGGTTCGAACCCAGGTCAGTCAGGCTCTAAAATCCAGGTGAAATCTGGAACTAGAACCAAACTCCAGCTACTTCCTTTGGGCAGTAAGATTTTATTTAGATCTCATTTTTCCCAGGGATGACTTTACTGGCATGAGCTGATCACGTAACTAGATGCCCATGTTTTTGACCATAGGCGGTAGTGGTGGGGAGACAGGAGCAGAGAGTGGTACTGGGGGGCAGGTCAAGACTAGTTTAACATAGGAGCCAACCTCAGAGCCCAGGTGTCTTTGGTCGGTGACCCCTTGTGACGTGGCTGATTCCTGGGAGGGAAGACAGACAGGCACCTTGTCCATCCGGGCAGTTGGGACCTGGCCACTGTGCAGGGATGTGCTGGGCACTGTAGAGACCCTCTCGTCCCATGGTCCCTAAATTCACATTGCCATCTCCTCTCTCAAGGCAGACTTTCTTTTCTGTCACCTGGTCGCTTCTGGAGAAGGAGGGATTCCCTTCGAAAGATCTTTCATGGGGAGAGGGACAACTTCTGACACAGTGAGCAGGGATGCCCACACTAGTGGTCAGGACAGTCCCTGGCCCAGCGCAGGCACCTGGGGGTCTCTCAGTAATGACACATCACCATCCTCCCACCCTGCATGGAAAGGCTGTCCTGACTTGCAGACCTGGGACAGAGGCCACCTGCCTGCCCCCGCCTGGCCCCCTTCCATACCTGCCACTGCTCCTGGCTTGGCGCAGCCTGCTCCATCTGCGAGAGTAATGTCCCAGGGTCTCGCCACCGAGTGCCCTCTTATGGCTTCTGCTGGGACCACAGCTACCATGTCATTTCCTGGTCACCACTGCCTGGCTCATCCACTACCTGCAACCTGCGGCTGGGTCCAAAATGATCAGACTCCCAGAATTCAAAGCAAGGCGAGAACAATTTTGCTTAATCTATCCCTTCAGGAGTAGGACCGTCTCCTCTGGATGACCACCACCCTCTGTTCCTGCTTACAGGTGGCTGCCGGAGGACAAATGCTGGCTTGTGTTACGTCCCCGGGTCTGGATCAACTCTGGCCCTGAGTCAGGGCTTGAGTGGTGTCATGAGTCCATGAATTCAGATAGACAAGAAAAAGTCACTTTTCTTTTTGGGTGCTGGGGGTGGAGCCCAGGGTCCTGCACAAGCTAGGCAAGTGCTCTTCCTCCGAGGCACGTCCCCAGCCCTACACTGCTTTGTAATCTTATGGCCATTTAGATCTGGCTCCATCCTCCTCCATCCTCCGTAAGCTTGTTAGAGTTTTGTTTTTTAATTGAACACTCCACTTTAGGCACTTAATGCTCCTAGCGAGAGAGGCAGATTTTTATTCCCTTGTTTTAGATGAAAAAGCAGAGGTAGAGGGAGCCAAGGTAACTTGCTGAAGGTCACATAGCGCATAGGAGGTCATGTCTTGCTCTTAACCACTACACAGATTCCTCAGTCTGTCTTGCGAAGCACAGACCAATGAAAGCATGAACGAATGAACGTGATGCTTTTTGACCCACTATGCCTCCCACCGTCACTTGGTCCTTCCCGTGTCCTGTTTGTCCTCCTGTCCCTCTGGCAGGAACGCTCTGAGCTAGAACAATCGGCTGTAACGTGCCAGGGGTCATTCTGGGGAATGTGGAGAAGAATTGATTAACTATGGCTGAAAATGATAAGCTTTATAGTATCAATTCACGTTGCCATTAGTTCAAGAAGGGATAATATACACATACGTACATATATATGTAAAATATGCCGGATGCTTTCCTTGAGTCAAACATTCCAGGAACCTTGGTCAAGTCCTAAATGCTGGATTGTTTCCGGGAAGTTTGAGCTTGCGTCACAGCACGGGACAGCTCCAGTTAATCTGGGTTTTTTCTGATGTGATGCAACAAGATCTAAGCAGCATGTCTATAAAAGTGAGTTTTTAGTGGATCTTCCCCTTGCCAGGCCCTGCTTGGAGACCTGAATGGGTCTGTGATACCGCAGATTAAACTCACATGGGCGAAGTCAGCCTGCTGAGTGTGTTGTGCTCCCCAGGGCTCTGTAAGATCACTGTCCTCGTGCCCATTTTACTGAAGAGGAAACCGAGGCACAGAGGTTGGGTAACTTGTCCAAGGCCTGGTCTCGGTAGGCCGCAGACGGGCGTTATTATTACCCTGTGGTCTTTAGAAATACTTCCCATGACATGGTTTCGGTGCCTGAGTGCGGACTGTAGAGAACGAGGGGAGGGGAGTGTGGGGCTAACTCCACCTCCTGGCCTGGCCGCACAGTGAGTGGAATCGAAATCCACGCGCTCGTGCAAGTCGGCGAGGAAAGCGCGGGGCGCCAGTGCGAGGGTTTCGAGGACCTGCAGCTGCGTGTGCCTGTGAGCGCAGGTGTGATGGAGCACATGTAAGTTCTCTTGCTCACTTACGACACTTGGACGTGTGTGTTACTTCATAAAATAATTTAGTAAGTTAAAGATATAAAAAGGAGTTTCTTTACGTATCTACACGAACTAAATCATATACTTTGTGTGTGGCCCAAGACAACTCTGCACGCAGCCTGGCCGGGCAGGCAGGAGGTGGGACGCTCGCAGCCTTTGTGTGGGTAGAGCTCTTATCCTAACAAAGCAGACACCGCAGGGGATGAGCCCTCCAGCATGAAGACGGCCCTGGTGGTCTTCGTCTCACAGTACTGTGAACCTGCAGTGAATCGCGACCGGGTACGTGCGTGCTGAGTGTTCACAGGCTCGTAGCTGAGCTGCGCCGGTGTGGTGCTAGGTGCTTTGTGGTGTGAGCTCGCGATGTAGACCTGAGAAACGGTTTAGATCTCCATGTCCCCCCGGAGCCGCTGCGCTTCTGGGCGGGGCTTGTGAAAATTGAGTGCCCCGTGGGCTGACTTGTGTTAGGAGGTGGGACATGAATAGCCGCCATCACTGGGGCATGACCTGGAAGGGTTACGCTCCCTCCCTGGCTCCTCCCTTCTCCCAACTACCATGATGTGAGCAGCTCTCTGGCCGTACTGTTTCTGCCTTGGAGCTGGCCAACCCTGGACCAAAACGTGAGCCAAAATAATCTCTCTTCCTCTAAGATGCAGGTGTTGGGTATTACGTCGCAGCTCACCACCAGTCTGAGTTACTGGGAGCTCTGGAATTCCTGTTTGGGCTCTTCAAGCTGCACTACGCAAGCGGCAGTCTTTAAATATGGTGCAGCCTCCTTTGTCTACGGCGAGCACCTGGCAGCTCTTTATTTTTCCTCAGAGGTTGTCAGGTAGACACAGACAAAGGCCCCACGTTGGGCACCAGGTCAGGCCATAGGCAGCAGAGCTGTGGGTTGGCCTGGGCCCGAGCCCCCTTTCTATACCTAGAGTTGGCAAAGCACCCCTGTTGCGAGGGCTCTGGAGCTCAGGGTGCCCCCTGAGGACCCCCGGGGCATTCTGGCAAGAGTCCTGTCTCAGTTTCCCTCCTGGCCTTTAGGGTCTCCGAGGAGAGTCTGCCCCCATCTCCCAGAATGGAGAGCGGTGCGGCTACCGCCCTGGCCACTTGGAGTTTCTCTCTTCACAGACTCAGCTGTGTGGCACTGGTTCTCCAGGTCGGGCGTCGGGTTCCCACCTCAGAACTCGGGGGCGGGGTGCGTCTTGGACCTGGGGCACGAGTCCGGGCAGGAATCCCACTGTCTATACTCGCCACCCTGGGGCCTGGTCTGCAATGGTGGGAGCTCTGGTTTCCGTGCCCCCCACAAGCTGCTGCGGCCTGGACTAAAGCCCATTCCAAGGCTGCTCCTGACTCCCCTGTGCCGGGCAAACTGGGAGGGAGGGCACCGTCCTGGGGAGCAGACAGCCTGTAGGACCCCAGCACCCGGTGGGGGAAACTGCTACTGGGGCACCAGAGGCCTCCTAATGGGACAAGGGACCCCACTGTGCAGACTGGGAGGCCAAAGGTCTGCACCGTGGGATGTTGTGAACTGGAAGGAAGAGGAATCCAGGGATGGGACAGGCTGGGTGGGGTAGGAAGGTCTTGCTGCTGGTGGGGGGCTTCCAGGGGCTGCTGTGGTTGTGTCTTCGGAGACCTTTAGGGTAGCACGTGTCTGGAAATGTTTTTAGAGTTATCAGCTAGGGATTTCAAAACCCGTGAGTAGAATAACTTTTGACCCAGACCCACAAAAACACCTATGTTTACAGAGGTCTTCTCTCCCTCAGAGGCCAACCCAGGCACGCCGCACCCTTAGGACCTCTCTGTGGCGATGGGCATGCTCTCCTGTCCCTCCTCCGTCTCATTCAGGCCCCAGCCCATCCCCTTCCCCATGTGACTACTACGGAACACCTCTTGCTGCCCCGCCCACGTTGCCCTGTGTTTTGCCGATTCCTTCTTTGTCTTTGGAAGATCCTCAGACTTCCCTGCATGTAAAGCAGTCTGTGCTGTGGCTTATGGGGCATTTTCCGGCGACTCTGAGGGAGCTGGGAAAGGTTTCAGTTTGCCTGGAATCTGGAGCCTTCCGCTCCACTCTCACCCCTCCATTCCAGCCTCGCTGTAGCCAGTGTGATCCTTACAAAACAATAAATCCCATTTTGTTTTCACTTTCATAAAACCCTTCAGTGATTTCTTGTGGCTTTCTGTGCACGATGACACTGTTATATAAATCTCACAGGCTTCCTCATTTCTATGATATTCAGAACTCCTCCCACATTTCCCAGGATCCCGAGGATGTCAGCCACAGTACCTCCCTCCTTTCCTCACCCCCTTCCCAATGCAGCTAGAGCAGTAGGAACGTGGCCTGGGCTGGGCCAATCACTGGGCCACACTTCCTATGGACATGGTGATTGGTCCAGTGGGTAGGCATGTGACCCAAGCTGGGCCAATCAGAGTTCCCCCCTGGGTTTTTTCCTCCGGATGGGAGGTAGAAAGGAAACTTTCTCTTCCTTTTTGGATCACAGGTTATGAAGATGCAGGCCTGCTGAATATCAGTGACTATTTTCCTACCAGATGGATGGAACCTGTCAGTACAAGAAAATATGAGGCCAAAAAATAAGAATCACAGTGACAGTTGAAAAGAAAATTTTAATTTCTCTCTCAGTGCAGGGGATTGAACCCAGGGCCTCCTGCATGCTAAGCAGACACTGTCATTGAGCTGTATCCTCAGCCCCCAATAGTCTTGATGACATGGTTTGAGCTCCCAGATCCAGCCATTCCTGAAGCTTTTACTCCAGGCTTCCCAGTTCTACAAACCAATTCATTGCCTTTTTCTTAAAAGCAGCTTGCATGAGATTGTTGTCACATGTAACAAAAAAGACTTGACCAATATGGGGCCAAGTCCCAGCCGCGACCCCGAAGGCCCTGTGGGATGTGGCCCGTGTCTGTAGCCACCCTGGTCTCACGCCAGTCTTCCTGGTTCTCAGTGATCCAACAGTACGGAACTTCTGACAGTTTCTCATGTGCGTGAGGCTCCTTCTGCCCGGGGCCTGCGCATCTGCTGTCTCCCACCTCTCTCTTCCTGGCTATTCCTCCGCGTCCTCCAGAGGTCTGCCCAAGCCCTCAGTGAAGGCTGCCCGACTAGGCCAGGCTCCCGTCCTCCTCCTCCACGCCGTCTCCACCACCCGGCTGCTTTTCCTTCTAAGCAGGCATCACAGTGATAACAAACAGACCTGCTGTTTTCAGTGAGACAATTACTGCGTTCAGTCCTTTTCTCCAGCAGCTTCCGAGGGTGGGGACCATTTATCTCCGTCCCTGTTGTGCACTCAGTGTGACACGGTGCGTGTGCCCCATGCTATCTGTCAAATGATGTGCAGGGAACAGGATTGTGGCTTGTGAGTTTTGATCTCTATGCCGTTTTTCACTCAGGAATAGCACTGGCGTCCTGAGTCACAACCACAGCAAGCTCCCTGGGGAAGCAGACACCCCGTTCTGGGCGCTGGAGTTCTGTCGCCCGGCCACAGTGGCCCGTGCTCCAGGAGGTGGCAGGGTTTCGCACTCTCTGGCCGCCAAGGCCCGGGAATTGGGCTGGACTCACCTCTCCCGCGGTACCCAAGCGCCAGCCCGGAAAGAAGGGCGCCGTTTATCCCGGACATGCAACCCGGTCGAGACCGAAATCCTAGTGTGTGCACCCCGGCTCCCACCTCTGCCTGGAACCGAAACCTGATCTTTCCCAGGACAGTGCAGAGCGGCCCCCAGCCAGGAACTCCTGCAGTCGCCCAGGGAGAGGCCACAGGCCAGAGCCGCACCTCCTAGGCCTGTGTATGAGAAGGCCAACGTGTAATAATTCCAAAAACAAAATAAAAGATAGATGATAGGAAAAAGACCAAGAGATGGAGGGGGTGGGAGGAGGGCAGGGAAGCAAAATGAATGAAGATATGTGCACGCACCAACTCCAAACAAGGAATGTAATCATTAGGTACTGCAAACATGGACTAATAAAAATTAAAATAAAAATGTGCTCCCCACTCCTGGCTCTTCCGAGTTCCCTGCTGTTGTGGTGACAGCACACTGTAGAGCCACTTGTGCGGAGGGGCCACAGGTAGCAGGGTCTGCCTCATGCCCTGACTGTCTGACTGGGGCCTCGGGGCATCTTACCTTTTCTCCGTAAAGTGGCAGCAAGCTGCCCGTGTCGGGCTTGAGCTTTGTGATCCCGCCCATGGCATGGAGACCTGGCCACGTGCGTGCTTAGCAAACTCTTGCTCCTTCCCCAGCCCAGGTGTGTGCACTCCAGGGTGAAGCAGGCCACTACTCACAGATGCCTAAGGACACCGCCTCCTCCACTCCCGCGGCGCCCCTGTTCCTAGGGTGGCTGTGAAGCCAAGTCCAAAGTGCCCATGGTCATTGGACTGTGTCCCGGCAAGGAGCCTGTGCCACCTGCCTGTCCCGGCGCCCAGCTCTGCTGCTCCCCAGGGCACCCAGGTGCGGCTGCTGGGGATCCTGAGCCTCGCCCTGCCCGGAGGCCTTGGCTGCTCTCTGGCCCTCCTGCCTCCACCCTCGTCTCTTGCTGCGTGAGCTCCGTTCCTGCCACCGTGTCAGACCCGTCAGAGGCCCTTTCCCAAGGCTTTGATGGGTCTGCAGGGGGAGGGCCGGGCCAAGCTAGCCAGATGGAGTCCCAGTGAGGCCCGGACTAATCTCGCCATGTGTCTTCCAACCCTTGGCAGGCTCGAGAACCCAAGTTCTCCCCTATGCCAGAATCGTGTGTACCTTCTCTCTTCACCTCCCGCCCTCTCCGGAAATAGAAACCAGAGTGAACAGTGGGGTGCACACGAAAAGCTGCAAAGCTGCGATGTCTCCGCATCACTGTGACAGAGGCTTCCATGTCATTGGCTATTTGTGGGGCAGCGAGACGAGTCCCCAGAAATCTCTCTCCAGGGCCCACCAGCAAGGTGCATGCTCAACTCACTTCACAGGCTCAGAAACTGAGGTCCGCCAGGATGCCCGACCCTGGCCACACAGTGAGTAAGTTGGGGAGGAGGGTTCAAAGCAATGCTGTGCTCGTCTGACTGCAGTGCTGACTTGTCCTCTGGCCCTTGAGTTGTGGATCTCTCTGATGAAGTCTGCGTGAAGGCAGAGTCCAGCTTGGAAGCTGAGGATGCGGCTTCTCTCCTCCTGTGGTTGAGAATTCCTCCTGGAGTCCTGGATGGAGAGCAGGGCTGAGGACTGGGCTCCCCAGAAAGCATGTGCTGTGCTTTACAAAGCCTCAGACTCTTGGTGTGGTGGACTTATTGTGGTCAGCTTGAGCTAGAACGCCCAGCTGGACTGAGTTGGTGTGATGCTGGGTGTAGAAGCTCCACCTGAGGGTTGTTGCTGATGCAACATAAGGCAGAGGGGGAGCCGAAGCTAGTTGGCGGGCTGTTTCCCAGGAGAAGCTCTGCTGCGGCTGGTTCTCCAGAAAGGAACTCGGCTGTTCTTGTTGAGGAAGGAGCTCGGGGCCTTGCTGTCGTCGAGGATGGCTGCTGTTGCTTCAGAGGAGCTCTGGTTGTCATCTCTGCTGTGAGTATTGTGTCCTGGTTTCAGTAAAGATTTCTTCAGCCATCATCTGCAGACACAGAAGTACACGGGACAGTGCCGTGGGCTCCCAGCCCTTGATTAGATCTTTTGGGTCTCCAGTGCCTAGATGGACATTCGGCACTCTTCCTGCATTTGGTTTGTGGGTGAATATTGTAACGTATAAATGTCCTGTATTATATCCGCGCTCTTACAAATCACGGACTCTAGAAAAGCTAACTAAGACACTGGGATTTGAGGGAACAAAGAGCCTGTGCCTAAATAGATTTGAGAGCCACCGCATAATTAGTTGCTCTTCTAGGGACACAAGGTGTACCAGCTGGCAGGAGTTTCTGAAGGTGAGGAGCCCCGGGACTGGGGGAGGCTAACCCCGGCGGTGCAAGGCCCTGGCTTCGTCCCCAGGACTGGGAAAATAATAATGGATGCAGTAATAGTCCGTTGATCTTTGTTGGACCCAAAGTTTCCCCAAATTATTCGATCCAGCTATTTTGCAAGGCACATGTAGAAGCATCCACAGATGGAGTCCTTAGCAGCCAGCCTGCAGGAGCTGTGCTGAAGTGTGCGGAAGTTAGGGCCACACCCCAGACCCACAGGATGCCCGGGACGTGAAGGCACCTGTGCCCCAGGAGCCTGGCTCTCTGCTGCCATATAAACGAGGAAGAGTCGGGAGCCTAGTGGCTCACCATGCGGGCAGGGGGCACTCGGTCGCCGTGTTGGAGTGACGTCCACCCAAGTTTTGCCCAAGTGGCAAACTGGATTAGGAAGAAAGCAAGAGCCTCCCTTCTCCTCCACCGTGCAGCCTGCCCTGCAGCCAGACCTTCGCAGGGCGGGGAGAAGAGGGTGCCTTCAGTTGCCCACTGAGGTCTGCACCAGCAGAACCCATCCTGGTCCCGAGGACAGAGCAGCGGACAAATATCATCGGCAGGGCCGGGCAGCAGGCCGGGACTACGCAAGGACCAGCCGAGAGGGAGTGTTGCCTGGCACACTGACCGCGACACTCTCACAGCACACCAGTGAGCATGGCTGCTTGAGCACCCTCAGCATCCATCACCCCCCGCCCCGTTCATGTTCTCCTCCTGGCCCTCCCCTCCCTCAGCGCCTGGACCTCGGCTTCTGACCCCACTCCCAGCCCCTCCCATGACGGGGATTACGACGCCCCTCCATTTCTGGTTGGGCCCCAAGCCCTCCCCAGAACTGCTTACAAAGTCTGCATTACTCATTTCTCCAGAGGCCGCTGCGAGAGGCTGCCAACGGCAGACCGACGTGGCTGAGTCCTGTGCAGGCTGCAGAGCGCCCCGTCTGGGTGTGCGTTCTGGTCTGCCCGGCAGACAGTTGCTCTCAGGACTGGTGCCGGCGGGGTGAGGCAACCGGAATGGCGGGACATGTGCTGGGGCTGTACGGGGCCGGTACATGGTCACAGACGAGGCCGGGCCCTTTCTAGGGATCCCCAAGGCCGCTGAGAGCAACTTTCCTTCCTTCCTTCCTTCTCCAAGTGTGTGTGTGCCGGGAGGCAGTGGTGACCGGTTTGTGATCAACAATAGCTCTGTCGTTTCCGTCAAACAGGAGCACTCCATCTTGGACTGTGGTCCACCCTGGGCGGCCCCCTCCCAAAACACCAAGTTATGAGAAATGCCTGCCCAGTTTAGACTCCAGGGACACAGCTAACAGCTGAAGATAACTTACCAATAGCCACGGACGTCAGTGCCCCACTCTCCCTCTGCCCTGCCCAGCGACCCTTCGTGCAGCTTCAGCTAGTCAGCCATGAGAGCCTGTAAGCGTTTGGATTCAGCCAATGGGTGTAAAGTCCGGCTGCTTCTCCCGCGTTAGGGATAAAAGGGGCAACCCTCCCGTGTCCTGCGCGCCTGCTACCTCACGCTTGCACCCTCCTGCAGAAGTAAAATGCCTTGTCAAGATGTCTTGATGTCTAAGTGTTTTATTATCTGCACTGACAAATTAGCCTGGGGCTTATTTCGAACAGGTTCAAGACATCTTCGCCCTCAGGAGTCTGGTGTCTTAGCAGTTCGGTGTTGTGACGCAGAATGCCACACTGAGCAGCTCATAAGGAAAGGACTGGATTTCTCGTGGTTCTGAGGTGGGGAAGTCCAAGCTCAAGGGCATCTAGTGACGCCTTCATGCTGCGCCAAGCCAGAACGGAGAGCGAGAGACCAGCGATCCATGCACACCAGTGTTTACAGCAGCGCAATTTCGAGTAGCCACATCTTGGAAGCAGCCTCACTTCCATTAATGGAAGAACGGATGAAGGAAATATGGTATTTTTACACAATGGAGTACTACTCTGCCATAGCAAAGAATAACCCTGAGTCATTTGTAAGAAAATGGATGCACCTTGAGACCATAATATTAAATGAAGTAAATCAGACACACAAGCTTCAATATCACATGGCTTGTCTTATATGAGAAATCCAAACTATGAGTAAAGAGCAAAATAAAAGATAAATAATAGGAAATAGGAGATGGATCTTTTGCAAGTGGAAAGGGGACCAAGAGATGGGGAGGAATGGAAGGGATGGAAAGAGGATACAAAAGAATTAAGTTGTGTTATGTACGTGTACCAACTACCCACAAGGAGTGTGATCATTGTGTACTGCAAATGTGTACTAATAAAAATAAAAAGACCACGCGGGAGACAGGGCAGGAGCCAGAGAGTCCTGGACAGAGAGTGCTCACTTCTACAGCAAAACCACTCCCACAGGACTGACCCGCTACGGATAACAGCATCCATCCCTCCACAGGGTGGGGCCCTATCTAAAAATACAGAGCTCCCAGGCACATTGAAATTTCAGGTAAGTTTTTAGCATGAACATGTCTTCAAAAACACAGGACATGCTTCTATTAAAATGCACCATCTATGTATTGGAAATTTGAATGTAACCTGGTGTCCTGCATTTTACTAGGCACCCCAAGAACCCCATGGAGGGAGAGGCTTGTTGAACTCAGGAAGTAGGAGGGGCACAGGGCCCCAGGGCAGCTACAGATGTCCAGTGTGGGGAGGAGACACCCCTGTGTTGCAGCCTGTGATCATTAATTGTGATTTGTCACCTTGACTTGAGTGAAAACTGCCTAGCAGATTAGTAAAGCTCTGAGCTGTCTAGATGATTGACATGCCAGTCACAAAATGAGGCGAGAAGACCCGCCCTGGATGTGGGTGGCACCAACCAATAGGCTTGTAGCCTGAATGGACTAAAAGGGAAAGAAGGAGGAAGTCTACCCTTTTGCTTCAGTGAATGGCAGTCTTCATGATCCCCTTTGAACATTTGCTCCTGTCCAGTTCCTTCAGGCTTCTGGCACGGACCCTTCGACTTTCTGAAAAGGGCTCACAGTGGACTCTGCAGAGAGCTCCGGCCCCTCGACATTTGTCTGGATCCTCAGCTCTCCAGCTCGCAGCCAGCCACCCTCGATCCTTCCACCCAGACTCTGCAGGCCACCATTGTAAGCCTACCGTGTAAACCCTTTGTATTTCGTATATGGTCTATGTGAAATCTGTTTCTCGAGAACCCTAACACGGCCAATACAGAGGGATCCAAACTCTCAAGAACAGAGCTCAGACCCTAACAGGGTGTCCCAGGGCACTTGGACTCCTTCAGGCCACTGCTTCCTTTCTCTCCTGGGCTGTTCTGCAGCCATGTCGTGTCACAGGAGGCTGAAGCTTCCAGGGTATCTTATCACAGATGACCAGAGCTGGAAGGACATTTGTATTTGAAAAATAAGGTAAAAGCAGGTTGGGAAGAAGAAGGAGTGGGTTAGAAGGGGCACTCGGGGTGAGTGGCAGAGTGGCCAGAGGAATCACGTCTGTGACTCCGTGCAGGGGCCCTTCTCATTCACCCGTTTTGTTCAGATCTTTGTTGATGTCTCGTTGTCTCAGGATAGAATACGACCCTAACCATCCAAAGCTTGTCGTAGGAACTGTGAATAGTTGTGTCTTCTCTCCCCGAGTAGGCGGTTAACTCCAAGAACAGTTAGGCATGGATGGTCCCTCACAGCCCCCAGAAGACACCAGCCGCTCAACGCTCTGATCTTGGACTCCTGGTCCCCACGGCCAGGACACAGTACATTTCTTTGTTCTAAGATGCTTTGGGTTTGGTGCTTTGTTATGGCAGCCCCAACAGAGCCCTAGAAAGTGAATACGCATTGAGTGAGCTGGTTCTCTCATGGATCCTGTTCCAGTCTGACGAGGAGATATCAGCCAGCTCCTTGGCCTCAAAGCTGTCTCTACCTCAATAATTCCACATTCTGGTCTCCCGCCATGGGCTCCGCAGGATGTCCAGCTTCTGTACCCTGCCACCCATTTGTCATTCACATGGATTTCTCACTTTAATGTGGTTCAAACAGCAGTCTTGGTCCCTGCACTACATGACTGTCTTATTTTCCCATGCGACAGGTAGCTTTATATGTCAACACACCTGGGTCACAGAGTGCCAAGACACTTGGTTAAACCTGATGGGGGGGTGCAGTCTGATGGGATGAGATTAGCATTTCACTCTAGATAAACAAAGAAAATCGGCCTTCCAGATGTGGGCGGGCGTCATCCAATCTGCTGAAGGTTCAGTGGAATAAGAAACTGGCCAGGCATGGTGGTGGATGCCTGTCATCCCCCACTCTGGGAGGATGAGGCAGGAGGATCGTAGGCTCAAGCCCAGCCTGGGCAATGTAGTGACTTGGCAAGCCCCTGTCTGAATGTAAAAAAAATTAAAAAGTGCTGGAGATGTAGCTTGGTGCAAAGGCCCTAGGTTGAATCCCCATGAGTGGAAAAAATAAAAATAAACTGAGTAAGAAAGAATTTTTTCTGTCTGTTTTTGAGCTAGGTCATTGGTCTTCTCCTGCCTTCCTTTGAGGACTTGAACTGAACTGGAATTTACATCATGTGCCGTCCTGATCTTTGGGCCTTACACTTGTCCTGGACCTGCAGCACTGGCCATGCTTAGTCTCCAGCTTGCTGACTGCAGGTCTCGGGTTTTTTAGCTTCCACAGCCGTGTGAGCCATGCCTTGCAGTAAATCGATCTCTTTCTCATGGAGTAGGACATACATCTGTATTCCGTTTCTCCAGAGAACTCGGTCCATCTGGCTTCCCCCTCTCAATAAGCAATCCCCAGGCATCCAGATGCTCAAACCAAAAATCTTGGAGTTGTCCCTCAATTCCTTCTATCCAGTGCAACTGAGAATCAACTGGACCTCAGAAATGTATCCTGAAATGATCTACTTTTCCCTTGTCCAAAGCTACCTGTGCCCAAATCTGTGTTCTGAGGTACCCAAACCAAGGTAAGACCAAATTGTTTTTGAGTGCCTGAATGATTCAATTGGCGAAGACAACTGCAAAGCAATTTAAGAAGCATTCTCTGACATATGCTTGGAAAATATTACTAAAAGCTAGTCTTTTTTTATTATTTTATTTTATTTTTTATTTTTATTTTTTACCAAGAACATGTATTGATACATTGTATACATAATGATCACATTTATCATGGTTATTTTGTACCTGTACATGATGTATCTTGGTTCCCCCCTTCCCCACTCCCCCTTCCATTCCTCCCTTTCCTTATTTACAGCAGGTTTATTTACATTTTTCCATTTTTTTCCCTTTCCCCTATTTTCCCTTTTCCCTTCCTTCTTTTCCCCCTTTTCCCTTTTTAGTTCTCCTCTCTTTTGAATATTATCTTTCTTTTACCTAATATCTATTATCCCTCTTTGCCTTTATGTACACTTATGGTTTCTCAAATCAGAGAAACAATTTGATGTGTACTCATGAGCGATTGATTTATTTCACTTAAGAGTATGTTCTCAAGGTGCATCTGTTTACCTACAAATGACTCTAGTTTATCCTTTTTATGGCAGAGTAGTACTCCATTGTGTAGAAAAACCACATCTTCTTTAGCCATTCCTTAGTTGTTGGGTATTTGGGTTGTTTCCAAGACTTAGCTATTACAAATTGTGTTGCTATGAACATGGTTGTGCATGTATCTCTATGGTATGAGGTTTTCAATTCTTCTGGGACAATACCAAGCAGAGGAATAGCTGGATCAAATGGAACCTCTGGTTTTAGTTTTGTGAGGAGTCTCCATACTGATTTCCATAGCGGTTGCACTAAAAGCTAGTCTTGACTACTTGTATATCCTATAGATTTATGGTTTTTTGTTATGCTGTTCCATTTTTTAAAAACAGGTTCTCATTTGCCTGGCTAATATCTACTTACGAAAGAATAGCTGAGATTTGCGTGTTTAGTCTCGCCAAGGTGCCGTCTCCTGGACTTTGTTGGCCTGTTAGGCTGTGATTGTTCCGGTGCGAATGACCTTGACCCAAACCCTGCACTTCTCATTCTACTGGGATATAAAATCCGTGGCCTAGAGAGCTGCTCCCTGAAGCACATCTCAGCACGGAGCTTCTGTCAGTCTGTGTGCAAGACTCGATTGTATGAGGGCAAACGTCCGGTTGGGGGCTGGGGGGCGCCTCCTATGACGAGAGGCAGCTGTGCCGGGGGGACCGCAAAGTCCGAGCGTCAGGCTCCCTGGGCCTCCACGGCCTTAGCAGTCTGTGTGGTTTGGTCCCTTGCGTCATCGTAACATCGCTGGCCTCCTGTGTCCGAGGGACGGAGATTCCCAGCGCACCAAGGGCCTGACCCTCCCGCCGGCGCTGCGACGCCACCTGGTGACCGAGGCGGCCTCTCGGTGACTGAGCGGCGGAGGGCGTATGCAGCATGGAGACGATCGATGACAAGGACTGAGTCCTACTTTGGGGGGTTTCGGCTTGCTATTCAGAATGGTGTGCGATTTAAAACTCAGGAACTGTTTGTTACTGAGACTTTCCATATTTTTGGATTGCAGTTGATCTCATGTAACTGAAACCTTGGAAAGCAAAAGCACGGGGAGGGGGGCGAGGGCTACTGAGTGGCTTACGGTTTTTCTGGATGAAGGATCCCCCCATTTTCGCCCCCACGTTGTCCTGTGCCTGAGTGACTCCGCGAGGTGCATGCAGTGGCCATGGCAGAGACGCGAGGCCTCCTTTGGCTGGCGGCAATGAGGGCACTCAGATTTCAAAACGACTGCATCTCCCCAGTCCCCGAATTGATGATCTTCAACTCCTGAACTTTCTTCTGGGTTTTAGAATCCAGGAATGGCTCCGAATTCATTTCTTTAGAAGCCTAATTAACACTCTCTCATCGAGATGACCTCTGCTTCCCTGAAATTGGTTTACAAATGACAGATCACGCTTGTTAGACAGGCGCTCGACCGCAAAAAGGCCTCAGGTGAATCTACTCCCCGGCATTCACTCACCGTACGGTTTACTTACCGTGTCTTGTATTCAGGCCCGCGGTTAACAGTTTCACATGCACACGCCCTCCTGGCAGGAGTTGTAAGATACAGTCTGTGTTATACCGATGGAGAACTTGAGGCCCAGAAACTTAACTTGAGGTTAAGACACTCACTCCAAATCACAGATTTGAATCAGAGTCTCTGGTTTTAACTATTTACAGTTTTACCTTCAAAGGCAAGTAAAACACTCCTGGAAAAACATCCACACACTCTTGCAGCTCATACATTTGAGGGACAGTGTGTTTTCAAGTTGGGATCTTGATGTGCTTATTGAATCAGTCTTATTTTTGTATTCATGTTTCTAAGTGACTATCATGCCATAAATGCAGTGGTACCCACCATCCATTCCTCCATTCACCTACCCATCTACCTGTCCATCCATCCGTCCATCCATCATCCCTCCATCCACCCATCTGCCCATCTACCCACCTACCCATCTACCTGTCCATCCATCCATCCATCATCTGTCCATCCATCCAACTATCCATCTACCCACCAGCCCATCTGTCTACCATCCATATGTCCATCTATCTCCTCACCTACCTACCTACCTGTCCCTTTGTCCGTCCACCCATCTGTGCTTTGTCCTCCCATCCAGCCATCTACCGACCTACCCAACCATCTGCCCGTCTCCCAGGCCTCCCCTTCCCTTTCTCTCCCTTTCCCTTCCCTTTCTCTCCCCTCCCCTTCTCTCCCCTCCCCTCTCTTCCCCTCCCCTCTCCTCCCCTCTCTTCCCCTTCCCTTCCCCTTCTCTGCCCTCCCCTCCTCCTTCCTGACTTTCCTTTCCGGCTGTGCTGGGGATTGAACCGAGGGCCCTGCAGCTGCTAGGCAAGTGCTGTACACTGCACCAGCTGAGGGTGCTGAAGCGCAGAGCTGGCAGAGGAGGCCAGGCCAGGAAGTGGCTGGCCGGGACGCAGAGCTGCAGAGGGACTAGGCCGTCAGCCAGCCAAGCAGGAGCTGGTCCCGCTTCCTCTGTGACCTGTGGCAGCTGCCGTGGGGCGGAGCAGTACTGCCAGGGAGGCTGACTCTGCTGCGTTTCCGTGAGGCTGCGGGCTGTGAAACCTGTCGTCCGCCGCAGCCCTGAGCACCTCTGTGTGAATGCGCGGTGACTGCTGCTTACTGAGAAACTGGGCCTCTTTTTATCCTTGAGTTTACCACCTGTTTTTCAGCCTCCTCCTGAACGGGTCTACTTCAAGAGTCAGCAAAAGGCTGAGGCAGGAGGATTGCCAGTTTGAGCCTCGCCCTGGGCAACTCAGTGACTTCATGAGACCCTGTTTCAAAACAAGCAGAAAAACAAACAAATAACATAATAGCATTTTTCAAAGGCTGGGGACGCAGCTCAGTGCAAAGGCCTTGGGTTCAGTCTGCAATCGCACAGACACGCACACACACAGAGTCAGCAAGGAAAACTGAAGCAAGAGCCAGAACTCTAGAAAGGGGGAAATAGTGTCAGATTTTTCTATACACTTATTCTGCTTCTGCCACTGGACAGGAAGGTAGTAACTAGGCGTCTCTGTGAACAGCACAGATTTATTCACGGGAGGGCGACGTTTGTGCTGCTAATACTGACGCTGATCGAGGGTCGCGCAGGGGATCGGCCACCAGGCCCACACAGGCGGCCAGGAACCTGCGCATCCGGCTCTCCTCCCCTGGGCTCCCGGCAGCGACCCAGGCCACCGCCGGGGGACAGACAGCTTCCTTCGGTGCTGACAGCATCAAGGCGGGGAGGTGAGGCGGGGGGGTGGCCGGGGACACGTGCTGCACCCTGCGGGGAGACCCGGGAGCAAACGTGAAGGGGTCACCCGCCCGAGGAGTGGCGGCTCAAACGGGTCACTGGGATGGGCTGTTGGTGATCACAGCAGTAGTTGGGCGAGGCCCCACCGTCCCGCCCCGCACACATGCAGAGCAGGTGCCCTCCGTGAAGGGGGCTGGGAAGAGGCCCCAGGCAGCAAGATACTGATCTGGGGAGTCTGGGGCCGGTCCACCCCGACCGGGAAGGCCCGGGAGACATCCCCAGCACTCGGTCAGTCTGCGCTGCTCCGCAGCCTGCCATCAGATGGACCCACAGCCACGGCCACTCCAGGATGCCACAGCACAGCTGAGCTTGGCCGTGGGTGCAATCGGTAACCTTTGGTGTGTGTTTAGATTTTTGAAAGACACGTTGCCATGAACCCCCACTCCTCCCACTCACTTTGCACACACTCCTCCCACAGCTCTCCCACCGTCTGCAGCAGCTCTGGAGTCCTCCTCCTGAGTGTCTTCAGTTGCCCGTCCCGGCTGCCTCGATGTCCTCAATT
The DNA here is from genome assembly GCA_004026905.1 of Hystrix cristata. Taxonomy (NCBI): domain Eukaryota; kingdom Metazoa; phylum Chordata; class Mammalia; order Rodentia; family Hystricidae; genus Hystrix; species Hystrix cristata. Next base: position 29,700 of record PVJO010012471.1, read on the forward strand.
GATTCAAAGTGTTTCCCTTTCATGGTCATTTTGACTTTGAGGAAGAGCTGAAGTCGCACGGTGCCAGATCCGGTGAATAAGGCGGACGAGGACACGGCGTCATGTCTTTATGAGCTGCCTTTCCACTGGATGGTGCTTGGCAGCGGCAGTCACTGTATTTTGGTCACACCTCATAGATCTTCTCCATGCCCAGCTCAGATATAGATATCGTGAGACAATTCTGACTTGGGGTCTTGGCCACGAGGAAAGGGCTGAAAACGTCCACACAAGTGGAAGCTGGAGAGGCGGCAGGGCCCCGCTGAGGGCCAGGACATTTTCTGTAGCCATCCAGGATGGACACTGAGTTCAGATCCCTTCCCAGAGTGGAGCAGGGTCCCTGTCTTCAGAACCAGGCCTTCGTGTGTGGGAGCCGGGGCTGTAACGCCGCGAGAAGCGGACGTGGGAGGAGGGAGTGGAGGACAGCGCCAGAGGGCAAGAGCTTGGAGGGAGAAGCCACCCGAGCCACCTTGCTGTGCTGACACTGGGTGGCAGCTGTGGCATGCTCTTTGAGCCCTGTCTGGGCTCTAAATCTACCTTCGTCATCTGCTAGCTGCAGGCTTTGGGCGTGTGCTGCGTTCTCAGGCTTGTCTACACAGGGAGCTCACCCCGCGCTGTTGAGAACGGGCATGAAGGACTCTCGGGGCTGCTTAGACCCCTCTGTGGCCAGTAGAGTTGATGGCACCAAGCGGGGGCCTGAGAGTCGGGCAGAGCTGACCTGGGTCACTTGTGGCCTCTCTTGTCACCTTCTGCCCCTACCCAAGAAGCACCAGCATGACTTGGACTTGAAACTCCACTGCTAGAAGCTCAGCTGGGGACCCGCGGGCTCTGCTCACTTCCCTGCTGCACCCTGGCACACGCTTCCTGTGGGGAATTTCACCTGGCCCTGGAAGTAAGCACTAGGCGCACGTGCGGGTTGGCTGCCTCCACAGATCGAAATAGTTCAGCATGACCGCTTTCTACGCTGCACACGGGTTGGGTCCTCTTACTGTTCTCACTGTACAGATGACGAATGTGAGACTGGAAGGGGTCGGCACCCCCCACCCCGACCTCAGATAGAGGGCGGCTCCAGCTGTGAGGAGCTCAGGACCATGGGGATGGTCCATCAGGTGTGAGGGGCTGTGTGCCGTCCAGGGGCCTGCGGGCCACGCGGCGTGGTTGGTCTCGCTCAGCTGATCCTCAGGGACCCCTAGAGTAGAGCTGACCACCAAGCAGGTGAGCTTCGCTCTGTCTGCTGATACAGGGACTCTCCTTGCATCCGGTTTGACTGAGTGTCTACAGTACGTCCACCAAGCAGAGGAGGACTCTGGGTCTTCTCCTTCCCTCTCTCCCTCCCTTCCTTCCTTCTCTGCCTCCCTCCCTACCTCCCTTCCTTCCTTCTTTCCTTCTTCCTTCCCCCCCCCGCTTCTCTCCTTCCCTCCCACCTTTCCTTCCTTTTTCTTAATTTTCTCCCTCTCTCTTTCTTGACTTCTCTTCTCCCCTTGGTGGTTATTGTATTAATTAAATATGTTCTCAGATGCAGTACAGAAACCAACTCTGGTTTCATTGAGTCAAAGAGCAACTGACTGGAGCCACTGAATTTTCAGAAAGCCTGGAGGACGCTGCTCGGAACAGACGCCAGAACCAAGATGGCTCCATCTAGAGGCCAAGAAGCTGGAACCCAGCCACCCCCGGGAAGGGGGACTACGCAGGGACAACACCTCCTCTCGAGGCAGACACGGCCACTCCAGGCCACTGCTCCTCTGCCTGTGCCCATAGCTGCCACCTGAAAGGGTTTTAATGACTGTTCGCTTGTCACAGGCCCCACTTGAGGCCAGTCTAGAGTGAGGTCACAATGGGCAGATCTTGGGGTCCCTGCCGGGTCTGTAGATGTCAGGGGACCAGGAGAAGGCGGCTGGGCACTGTGCCCCACACCAGCACTTGCCAGGAGAAAGGGGACCGATGCAGAGCATCCACGCAAGGCTGCTTTCCTTTATTTTGCCTTCCGGGAAGGAGAGAAACTCAGCTACCCAGAGTCCCCGAGAACCTCTAAGAAACAGGAAGCAGGACGGCCACACTTCAAGCCAGTGACACGATTCAAACGGCACAGCTAGTGACTGTGCTTGGTTGTGGAGAAATGGAGAAAGAAAAAGTTTTCACTCTGATTTCTAATCTGTTGGTGAAAGTTCCCAAGGGCTTTCTGATGACTAAATGCTTGTCCAGACCAGGGTGGGGCCTGCAGGAAAGCCCTGCCGCCCTCCTTCCCCAGATGTGCCCGCGCCTGCGTCCGGGGCGCTCCCGAGCTCACGCTGTGGCCAGGAGTTGGGCCGGCCAGAGGAAACGAAGACAAGCTACCTCCAAGCTCAGCAGGAGGACGATGGCCCAGAGGAGGTGCGTTACCGAGGCTGCCCTGGAGGGCCCGAGCAGGAGGGACCTTGCGATCAAAGCTCCGGCTCCTGAGTGCACAGGCCTCCCAGGTTTCCAGGACAGCAAGCCCCAGCCGCAGCCACAGGAAGCCAGGGAGCGAGTTGCCTCCCACTGCCACCAGGAGGGGGCGACAGCATGGCAGGAAAGCTGGTCCTTGGCCAGCCAGACAAACAAGGACACGTCCAACCTCCCTCCCTGGGAAAGAGTTGGAAAAATAAAATCTGGCAGTAAAATCTTTTTCCTTTGTCTTGTAGAAAGCTGTTTCGAAACTTTACTGGTACTTCTGTCAGGGAAGGAGGGAGGGAATTCACACAAAGAAATCAGGCCCAACGTGAAATCAGTGGGATTTAAGCCGAAATAACGAGGGTCTGGGGACCAACGAGTCTGGCACAAATGGCCCTCCGCGTGGAGACGTAATGTGTCTGTGTGGACCTGGGTGTCACCAGAGTCACAGAGCAGCGACTTGGTGGCAGTTCGGGGACCCAGGGCTTCACAAACGACAGCGTACCTTTAGAGAGATGTACATTTCAAGGTTTTCGTTTAAATTTAAGCACATGTTAATGAATTTAAGACTTTTATTCCGGGATCAACTTTATAAGAAATGTAAAGTAGCCAGGTGTGGAGGCGCATGCCTGTAATCCCAGCCCTTGGGAGGGTGAGGCCGGAGCATTGCTGTAGATCTGAGGCTAGCCTGGGCTACCTAGCGAGACCCTGTCTCAAGAAAAGCAAAACAAAACAAAAAATAAAAGTTAAATGACATCTGCACTCACTCTCTACAGTGTGATCCCGGGCCTCTGATTTACATGAAACCTACGTACTTGAGACAATGCAGGATCATTTTTGTCGCTGAGTTGACTCATCGATCCATCAGTTCATCCAGAGCGCGTGAGCACCACTCAGTTGCCATTCCGGGGACACTGGGATCTCAAAGGCACAAAATGTCAGTCTAAGCTGCGAGGCCAGCAGGGAACGAACGCGTCATTTATTAACAACAGGAAGACGAACTGGTTGTTTGGATGACAGTCAGGGAAGATTGTCCGGTGTGAGGATGAAGCATGGGCTCGGCCGTGGCGCCCGGCACTCCCGGACTGCGACGCCGGTGGGGACAGGAGGCTGGGTCTGTCCTGAAAGCGACAGCCCATCCCTGTGAGACATGGAGGCGTCCACTGCCCCAGCCTCAGCCTTCCCTCCAGGCTCAGGTCAGCCTCACGGGCTGTAGGACGAAAATCTCCAAGAGGCTCGGAGGATCCTTGGTCCTGTCCAGTGTGATCCGCTCTCGGCAAGCGACAGTGCCGCACTCCCCTCTGTGTGCCGAGGGTAGCCTTGCGTCACAGGGCCGCATGAGGAGTAAAGGACGGGGACTTCCTGCCTGTGCCTGGGCGCCAAGGAGGCTTGCTGGAAGAGGTGAACATGCAGGGATGGATGGCTTGGGAGGACTCCGGGAGGAGCTTCCGGCAGGACGCAGGAGGGGAGGTCTGGGGATGGGAGCCTGAAAGTTGTGCTCCAGAGAAAGTGGCCCCTGAATCGAGCACTGTTCAAACCAGGAACTGAGGCCGTTAGACACCAGCACGGTCGTACTTCCACAGCCAAACTGTGCTGGGCCCCAGGCATCCCCTCTGGCCTGGCCTCGGGTCCAGGAATGGGTTCTCATCAGAGGCCCGCGCAGGGCTAACATTCTCCATCTAAGTCAAAGTTTGTCCCCAGTGGGGTAACATAGTATGTGAGCCTGTGTGTTCACACAGCCTGGAGGCTTTTGAAATCCATATGTACATGTCTGAGCGTCACCCCAAGAAGCAATGATTCCTTCAAGTCCTTCATCCATTTTTCTCTCCTTGCATTCTTCTATCCTATCTTCCATTCTTCTATCTGTTCATCCATCTATCCGTCCATCCATTTATCCATCCATCCATCCATTCATCCATCCATCCCTCTGCCCATCCATCTATCCATCCACCCATCCATGCATCCCTGTATCCATCCATGCATCCATTCATCCATCCATCCACCCACCCACCTATGCAGCCATCCATCCATCTATCCATCCGTCATCCATCCATCCACCCACCTATCCATCCATCCACCCATCCATCCATCCATCCATCCATCCAATGTTCACCATGCACCTGCTCTGTGCAGTACCCTGCTCCCCTGCCAGGATTCTTTCTGAAGCAAGGTCTGACCCGGTGCCCATGCTACTGGGATGTGCCCGTGACCTCCTGCCACCAAGTGCAAACCTCAGGCCACATACTTCGTGTATCTTCCCACCTCCCTGCTTCTGTTCACACAACTTCTTTTCTGGGATTGTCCCTCGCAGGGACCCAGACTGACCAAAATCGACTGATTCTGATGATTTTTAAAATGCCCCTCTCTGGCACTGATTCCCAACCTGCCCCAATGCGACCCTACCTGCATTGGCACACGGCTCACTCCTTCGTGATGCACAGCACCCTAAACCACCTCTGCCACTGCACTTGCCCCTTTTCGTTTTAGCTCATCACCTGGCTGGTTTCTCCCACTGGCTTTTCCAGACAGCAAGGCAGGAACTGTGTTCTCGCCCTCTCCGTAACCTCAGCCCCAGCACACTGCTCAGCACCTGAGAGGTGCTGCATGATGCCATCAGGGACTCAGGACTTACCCATTTTCCAGCTTCCTGATCCCGTGGACTCTGAGTCCTTTTCTGGGCCCTCTGCATCTGCCAGCGACCACAGCAAAGAGAAAGGGAGGTGGGCTGAGCATTGGGCCTTACGGGCCACTCCTGTAGGGTGCATGTTGCTCTGTCCACGTTCTATAGGCTACGCCTGGTCATGTGACATTTCCAACCACAAGGGAGGCTGGGAATCAGCCAGACAGTGTGTACGGTGCTGTCTCACTGCGTCTTTGGGCCTCGCGTTGTGTCTAGGTGGAGGGAACACTCGGTAGTGTTGTCGGCTGTGATGATCGCAATCTTGTTGCCGTTTTCTCTGCTTGAGGTCCAACAATGACTCAGGCCCGACACCTGGACAGGAGCCACGGGTGGGGACGGGCCTAGAGCTCTCCTCCCATGCGTGCTGCTGTGCCTTGGGGACCCAGCCAGCTCTCTGCACCCGCGTTTTCACTACCTGGGCCAGGCCTGGCGTCTGGGCTGGCAAACCCGGCCTGCGATGCTGACTTGTGCTCAGGGAGATGAAGATCAAGGTCTTGCCCCCATTGCCCAGGGAAGGAAGTGCAGTGAGTGGAGCTAATCAGCCAACAAGAGCATTAATTAAGCAGCCATCCTCCGTTCCAGCACAAGTTTGAGATAACCAGCCTTAATTCTGCTAACTAGGCCCTACCGAGCGCTTCGGCCCCTTGCTAACCTAGCGAGTGAGAGGAAGAGGGCTGAATCCCTGGCTGAGGTAACCAGGCCCTGTGAACGTGACTAGCTCCCAACCAAACCAACTGGCTGTGAGTAGCACTGATTCAGCTGTGTCCCTCAGAGGACGTTTAAAACCCAGGACCAAGTTAGTCCTCCCCGTGGCTTTCATAGCGGCCGTGTACGCGGATAACACAGTCTTGGACAGGGAGGGAAAGTGGGTGACGTCGGTCCTCGCTTCCCTAAGGGGCCCTCATCAGGCTAGCAGAGCGGCCAGGGGGCAGAGCTTGATGCTGAACCACGTCAGGCAGGGACTGCTGGTATTTTTATAAACAACTCCAGAGCTATCAACCGTGTGGGGCTGGGGCACAGATGCCTGTATGTGCAGACGACTTGCCACAAACCAGGGTGCCTGTGAGCAGGAGCTGGTGCCAGTAAGCCCAAGGAGGCAGAGGGAAGCAGGGCAGATGCTGGCAGGCAAGTCGAGTCTCAGACGGCCTGGACCACGAGGCCCAGCACGGGGCACAGGGGCAGCGGGGTGCCAGGTGCGGGCAGGTGAGCAGGTGGGTTGGCAGGTTCCAGTGCCAGAAACCCTGCCTGGGCTGCGGAAGGTCGTCGGGCCTCAGGGATGAGATGGCGAGGAGGCTGTTTTCCAGGGACCACAGAGCCCCGAGTTTCCTGGAGAACCTGGCTGTCTCTCTAGACTCCGAGGTGACATGGAGGGTGACCCACTCGCCTTGATGACCTCCCAGTAAACTCACACCAAGAGTCACATATCCCAGAAGAGGCCTGGCTTGGAGTCGAGGGTCTTGATCCCCCAGTTGCCACTTGCCAGCCACATGGCCCTGGGCAATTTGCTCCGCCTCTCTGGGCCTCAGTTTCCTCTGTGTACAGCAGCCATTCTATTTCTCACGTTAGTGAGGATCAGGAAGACCTTGCCCAGGAAGCAACGGCGTCATAGCCATACCCTGCTCACCCAGGCTCCGTTCAAGGCTCTCTGGGCGGGCTCGTGCCCTCCCTGTCACAGCAGGGCCTGGACCTGCCTCCTGCGTCACCTGTGCAGGGCCACTCCACCAGAAGCCCAGCAGACACGGGCTCCTACACGGCTGCCCTGGCCCAGGTGGCCTGCCCGGAAGGGATTCCAACTCTTCCTAGGCCAGCATCAGTCCCGGGCCTAGCAGACTTACTTGTCTATGCTTTTTGGGAACAGACGCAGCACACAGGACCGAGGCCTGTGCGGGAGGGAGGGCAGCACTGGTGGGCTGCCCTGGCCGTCATGTGCCCATCTAACACCTTGAGGCGGTGTCCAGGCCTGCAGGTGAGAGTCTCAGGTGGGGACCGTGCTTGTCCTGGCTGGGATGGGGTGCAATACGGGAACCTGTTGCACACATGGGACCAGGGCAGTGTTTGTCACATGGGCTCTCGGTCCCCTCTCCTGTTGTCTGCAGTGCAGCGCAGGGTGACGTCCTCCTGGACACTGTCTCCGTCCCTCTCCATCCGCACTCTTCTCTGGCCACCCCGCTCATCCTCCTGGGCTACTGAAAGCATTCTTACCTGGAGTGTGCATTCTTCCTCCTGCAGTGTGATGGGGAAACCAAAGGTGGAGTTAGCGGCCTGTCTGGGTCACAGGCTGGTGAGAGGCCAGGTCATCACCAGACCTGGATGCCTGGATCACAGGCGGCTGCTTGTGCGGCGGCCACTGCGTCGCCTTCATCCGCAGCCCATTTGTCTCCCAAAGGACGCGAGGAGCCTCGCCTGGAGGAGTTCCCTTCCTAGCACTTCCCAGCACTGGCAGGAGCTTGATCCATCCTGCTCCTAGACTTACTTGTCAGAAACCAGAATTGACGGCAGATGGGCAGAGACCAAGGTTTTGCTGTTGTTGGATTTGGTTTTTGGTGCAGGACCCCTTCACAGTTCAACTGCCTTTACTCAGATTTTGTTTATTCTGATCTAATGCAGAAAATATACGCACTAAGAAGAGGCAACAATTGGGCATTAGACACCTGGGTCCTCGTCTGGGTTCTGCCCCTCACTTGGGCAGATCTGGGCCCTTGCTGCTGTTTCTGTGCCCTTTGTCCTTGGCCTCCTATGACTTCAGACAGCAGAGAGACGGCAGGGCAGTTGGGGGGGGGAGATCATAGTTCCGTAGCAAACGGCTCAGATGCGAGGGAGGGCGAGTGCAGGAGGTTTGTGTATTTCAGCTTCCTCTTCCTTCTTCTGTGTGCTCTACTGAGTTGTCTCTTTTGTCTTCATTTTTACCCTCAATCCAAGTATTTCTTTTTCCAGAGCTTGTAACTGATGCTGAACTCTGGGGTTTTTGCTCTGCTCCTTACCAAGCACCAGGACCTGGGCCCGGAACAGCCTGGGCCTGTGTGCGGATCAGTGGTGCTGAGGGTAGGCCGAGGGCTCCCTCTAGAAGTGACGTCCACCAAGTCACATGGTGGGAAAGACATTCACAGGACGCATTCCTTCACTGTGGCGTGACCGCCCCTTACAGAGCACGTGGCGGCACACGAGGCTCAGCCCTGGCCATCCTGGCGATGGGGAGGTGCCGAGGGCCAGCTATGTGTCAGAGTCCAGGACACGGCCACATGGGCTCTGTCCACAGGGGCATCCTGGTGCCAATGTCGGTCCGGCAGAGCTGTCCGGGCAACAGCACAAGCCGGGACCTGAGACTGGGAAGAAGTTACCCAGGCTGAGGTGAGGAGGGCGAGGGCATTGCAGGTGTGGACTCGGGGGTGCAGTGCTTCAGAAAGGTCAGCCACTGCAGGAAGAGTGCCCAGCCCCTCTGCAGAGAGACCAGGCTGGAAGCAGGGTGTGCAGAGGGATCTTCAGCTCCAAGAACAGGCCCAGGCTTCAGGAAGCCTAGACCATGTGTCGGCGCCTGCCCTCTCTCAGACCCTTGTTCTTCTTCTCTGCCTGCAGCCAGAGCATCCTCGAACTGGATTCCAGTAAGTTTTGGAGGTTCTGTCACCTCAGAACAATGGGATCCACCCTCTGTGAGAAAGGGGCCGGTCGTTACCCTGAGAGACGTCACCTCTGTGTGACTGTCTTTGTGCTTCCGGTATCCGCTAATTGAGAAAATACCTAGAGGACAAAACCCCCATCAGTGTGCATGGACTTGGACACGGGCAGTGGTGGAGCCCCAGAGCCGTCCCCTGGGCTGGGGCCTGCCGCCCTGGAACTGGATGTGTGCTGAGCGGCCGCAGAGACATCGTCCCCAGCCGGTGCACGGCTGCCTTCTTTGTAAACTGTGGGGCGCAACTCAGCTGGTTCTAATTGCACAGGGCAGGCCGTGTTGCTGCCCGATGTAATGTCAAGTTTTATTTATTTGTGATTGTGAACAGTGGGGCTGATTAAACCACTTAAAATTACCCAGGCTTGTTAGTGCTGGGCCGGCCTCCGTGGCTTCAGCCGCCCCCCGCCAGCCAGCCGGCTCCCAGCTCACGGCCCTCTGCAGACGGAACCTGGAGGCCGTGCACTATCGTGACTTCTATTTCATCCTGACTCATAAACTACCATATAAAAAGCAGCCACGGAAGGGTTTTTTTTCAGTTTCACTTTGAGGCTTGGCAAATCACAAAATAAAAATAGCCCTGAGAGTGGAAAGTTTGGGGGAGTTTGTTTAGCTTTCTTTGAAATGTACTTTGTGAAGGAGTAAGGCAGTCACAAAAGCCCTCTCCCTGGAGTGCTTCACTGTTTGCGTAACTTTTTTCATTCCTTTTCTCCTGTTTGATTTTCATGGAGCCCCTGTGAGTGCGGAGGATGCTATCCTGGTTTGCAAAGGAGCCGGCAGCTCAAAGACAGAGAGGGCGGGTGAGAGGGCGGAGCCCGTAGGACCGCCAGTCGCCAGTCGCCAGTCGCCAGTCGCCAGTCGGGGCCCAGAGGATGGCTCAGTATCCCATCTGCCCCCACCCCGCCCCTGCCCAGGTTTGTGTCCTGTCTCTCCTCAGTGTGCAGCAGGCCCAGCCCTACCTTGCTTTCCTCGGCCGTCTGTTCTCAGGACAGGGAGGCGGCCAGGCTGTGTCCGGACAGGCGCAGGCCCTGGCTGGGCCTCCACAACTCCCTCCCTCCCAGGACCCTCCTCCTTCGTGTGAGGGTGACGCCTCTCGGGCTGCCAGCTCCCCGAGGACAGCGCCTCTGTCCCTTCTTCTCTGTGTTCTCAAGACAGAATTCACTGGACAGCAGATGTCCCTCTGCAAATGCTTTCTGGGTTGAAACGTTGTTCATTGAGAAAGTAGTCACTGTCCACACTTATTTCATTCAACGTCCTGATTACCATCAAGGTTCTGGCCAGAAGCTTAGCCCCTGGGAGGGGGATCAGTCTCAGGCTTGTTGCTCGGTACGTTGTTTCCCTCCGTACATCGACTGACCGGCGTCCAGAAAAGCTACAGGGCCATCCGCTGCTAGGGAGCAGAGGACAGACGAGGGGCCTGCCAGCCTCCCCAGCCAGCGCGAGGTCCAGGGTGCAGCCGGCTCCAGTGTGCTGGATTAGCGGGAACTTGGCCCCGCCCCTCCGTGCCCACCGAGGTGCTGGTTCTGTCCGTTCCCCAGTACTGGTCCTGTATACCAACAAACGTCCTGGAGGTCGGACACGTGGCAGCCGTCGGAAGTGGGTGGCTGAGAGCGATGGGTGGTCTAGAGGAAGAAGACGAGAGGCGGGGCGAATATTCAGCAGCATGACACTCAAGTCCTGAAGGATCAGGCCCAGCTTTTGCCCTAAGAGCGGCAGAGCTTTGAAACCCAGACAAAGCAACTCCCCAGTGTTGAGCCCGATCGGGAAGGAAGGGAAGCCAAGTTGTGGTAGGAGGACGTCCACGCTGTGCACGCGACAGTCTTGTCTCTGGGTTTCCCTGGACAGTCTGAGTGCAGCTGGTCCCAGCCTGTTATAGGGGATGCTTCCCCTGGCTGTGGGCAGTGCAAGACTTCGCCTTGCAGAATAGCACATGACCGCCTGTTTCTCCTCGCTTAACCACCAGACAAAGCAGAATTAAATCGCAGCACAAGCTGTGAGAGGCCTGGGCCTGCGAAGGGAAGGATGGAACTGCACCGCAGAGGAGAAGGACCTACCAGGGTATGTCAGCCTGGTCAGCAGCGGACCCCGGTGTGCTTGGTCATGAGGGTACAGACCCTGAGACCGGATGGGAGTTTGTAGGTCCCGAGGGGGATTCTGGGGACAGAGCTGCTGCACTTCCGGGATGAGCCTCAGAAGGGACAGGGGCCTCACCCACAGGCGTGAGGTGGAGGCAGCAGGGATGCCCGGGAAGATGTCAGAGGAGGGAGCTGTGTGTTGCCAGAAGACATCTTGCCCTGGGACCCAAGTGCCACTCCGTTTGTAAAGCAAGAGGAACGCGCTGACAGGGGGCGGCCGCGAAGCAGAGACACTCCCATGGGCTGCCCCTGTGGCCTGTGGCTGGAGCTGGGAGCCCGGGGTGGCTGGTCACAACATGGAGGGTAGATCCCAAAACAGGGGCCAGATATTGGCATTTACTGTCAGCATGGGGGACAATCATGATGACAAGGGAGATGGACCGTGTGTACAGGTCTAAGCCCCAGGAGGAGAGCCCACCGCCACGCCCAGTGGGCCCCGGGACCCTGGGCTTCACTCTGGGCTCCACGGCTCCAGAAGAGGGGAGAAGGCTTCCACCCAGGACCATGGCAAAAATCCCATTACATTTCTGTCTTGCTCCAGGATGCTGGATCCTGCGCTGAGGACGTGTCCCTAACAAGGAGTGTACCGGATGCTGCGGTCACCAGCCGCACCCTGCCCCTCCTGCCTTAGGACCGCTGCTCTGGTTTCCCGGCTGGTAAGAGCGTTCGCAGCCATGCAGGTTAATCTTGACTGTCAGCGTGATCGGCTTGAGAGACATCTAGGTGATTAGTAAGACACATTTCCGGATGCGTCTAGTGGGTCAGGAAGTGTGACCTGGGGGACTTCCCCTGGTCCCTGCCCTGTTCCTCTCCGGGGGCTTCTCCTGTGCTCAGCCGCCCAGATGCCACGAGTGGAACAGCTTTTTCCTGCCACGATGTTTGCAGCCTGGAGCTGGCCGACCTCTGAGATCGTGAGCCTGAACAACTGCTCCTCCTTTAAGCTGGTGTTGGGTCACTCATCCCAGCAATGGGAAAAAACAGCAACACACAACGTGCCCTGCATCTACTCAGAGACCACACTGGGTGACCCTGAGAGCGGCCTTCCCCATGTCACACACCTGTCTAAGGGCAGCTCCCGCCCACCGTGTCATTGCTACGAGGTAATCGAGGCTCGGCTTGTCTGATCGATACAGAGCAATGCCTCAGGGCTGTTCAGAGCCTCTAGCACCGCAAGCATGGACTGAAGACTGCCGCGTCACAGCCCAGCCTGCCCCAACCAAGTCCTACTCCCCAGTTTCTCCCCAATCCTGACCCTGAGACCTCTCCAATAAGCTGCCTGCAGCTAATCTACTACTTGGGGTCTGTTTTCCAGAACACAGCAGCAGAAACTACCCTCAGTTAAAAAGCAATAATACAGGGCTGGTGATTTAGCTCAAAGTTTAGAGTGCTTGCCTAGCAAGTGCGAGGCCCTGAGTTCGATCCCCAGCACCAACCCCCGCCACACACACACACATACACACACACACACACACACACACACAGCAATACATTCCAGGCTGGATAAACATCAACACACACACAAAATGGCAAAAGTTCAGGAAATTTTGAAGATAGAGAGAAAGACAGGAGGTAAATCAGTGAAAAAGAAAAGTTAGGACTTTTCTTGAAAGACCAGCGATTTGTTGGATGGCTGAGCTCTCTAGAGAAAATACTGAAGCCAGGAAGTGTTGAAATGATTCTTCAACATGCTAAATGAGCTCTACAAAGTGATAAACAGAAAATAACACAAGATCCCATACCCAGGAAAGTTATCAGTCAAGAAAAAAGACAAAATACAGAAATTTCCAGAAAAACAAAAACTTAGAATGTTTACTAAAAAGCATATCTATTGATTTTTAAAAAAATAATATATTTGTAGAATAGATTATTATCTTTCTAGGATGACTAGACTGTGTGAGGAGATGTGGAGAGTAAATATTTTGGTAAATTTGTAGAGAAAACCAAGAAAGCATTTAATTTCTCAAACAACGTGCTGTGGTTTGGAGCTTAAATGTCCCCCGAGGCCCACGTGTTAAAGGCTTGGTGCCCAGCTTGTGGTCCTGTGGAATGCATCAGCAACCACAATAAATATAAATGAATTAAATTCTCATGTTAGAACACAGACACTCTCAGACTGTACAAAACTGAAATCTAGTTATGTACTTTCTCCAAAACAACCTCAACTATAATACAAGAACACAGAAAGTTTGTAAGTCGGAGGCTAGAAAAAACATGCCAGGAAAATATCACCTAAAAGAAGCAGGTCTCATTGAATCAGTCCAAACCAAAACTGACCTGGAGGTTAAGCCAATTACAAAGAGATAGAGAAGGACTACAAATGCTGAGGGGATCTGTTTGTCAGGAAGATAACATTTGAAAACATACTCACCTAATGGCACATCTTCAAAATATAACAAAACAACAAATCTACAAAAAGCAGAAACAAATTCTTTGCTACTTTGACACAGCTTTCTTGGTTATGGATGTATCAAGCAGATGGTCAAGAGCAAATGGCTCATTTCAAAGTCTGCAGGGGGGCTGGGGATTTAGCTCAGTGATTAGAGTGCTTGCCTTGCAAGCACAAGGGCCTGAGTTTGATCCCCGACACCACACACAAAAAAAAAAAAGTCTGCAGGAAATTGCCTGGTTTACCCTCTTCCCCGCATTTTTCTTCACCCCACAAAGCCCCATTGATCTCTCTCCTGGCTTCCCTGCTCCACTCTGGAGTCCTCGGTTTGTACCCTGTGCCAGTTTAATCGCGTCCTCCTGGCGGGCTTCTGTAGTTTCTGAGGCCAGCCTTCCCCTTGCTCCTCTCAGGTCAAGAGAAGACTGAGGCAGGGGCCGACTTTACGCCCTTACCTTCCTCACGCTACAGGGAGAGGGTGCCGGCGACGGTTCCGACCCTGTCAAATGGCACATGTCAGGGAAGTACTTGTATGGCACTAAAAGCAATCCACACTCACTGAGCTGTGGGGTTTTCTCCAGCATCATTCACTTCTAGACCAAGTGCTTAGTCCGAACCCCTAAGCACAGAATTAATAAACCTCCCTCTCCGGCCCCGCAGCCCCACGCCATCTGAGTCTTCATCTTTCTTCTCTGCTTAGTCCTTCTTTCCTGCCACCTTGTGCCACCTGTAGGACCAGGGAGGCTGGGGTTAGATTTCCAGGAAGCCGTGAGGCATGAAACATCAAGGACAGACAGAATCTGCCCCACCAAGTCTCGCAGAGGACGGCTTTCCTAGACAGTGTGATCTCATCAGGAAAACCACACGGGCTGCGAAGCTGCACTGCTCTGTGACCCGTGAATCCCTCTCCTGGGAAGTTGCTCCAGGGAAATTACTTAAGGGAGAAAATCTTTATCTGTCCTAAGATGTTCTAGCAGTCCCATCACAGGAAGGAAAGCTGGAAAAGACCCGAATTCCCAGTGCTGGGGAGAGGCAGAGCAAGTTATGGCCCACGATGACCGGCAGCACCCACACGCAGCAGTGACAGCCCACATCATGTCCTGGAAGTGCCCGGGGAGTGAGGGTCGGCCAGGGGTGCAGCGGGCAGAGAGCTCCCCACTTGTCGTCTGTTGTCTCCAAGCCTTGGAAGGTGATGGGACCCTCTGATTCTCAGCATGAGGAAACTGAGGCCTACGGGGCCAAACGCCCTGCTCGGATCTCTCTGGTTCTGAAGTTCCCAGCTGTGTCCAGTTTCCCAGGAAAGATAGCAAAGTGACAGAATGGTTCAAGGAGATTAGAGTTTGGTTTTCATTGTCTTATTAACGAAAAATGATTTCAACGTGTTGGGAAATGAAACCGGTCTGTCTCGTGAAGGCCAGCCTGCCCCAGTCCTGATGCTCCGGCTGTGCCTTGCAGTCCATGCTGCTCACCTTCCCAAGGTGGATTCTGATTGCCCGAGGGGCAGGTGCAGCCCTCAGCTCCCCCCGCCCCGCCCCCATCTAGGACACAGTGAGCTGCCACTCCCGGTAGAAATGAGAGTATTTACTTTGGTTCATTTGTAGCCAAAACAAAGGCAGGACTACTGGTGCCACGCCTGGAGTATTGGTTTGTCCTTCAAACTCTTGTGTGCTGGAAGCTTGGTCCTTGGTGTAGCAGCATCAAGAGCCTTCAGAGGAGGGGTTCAGAGGAGGGTTGGGGGACCTACCCTTGGGAAGGGATTTGTGCTGATACTGAAGAGTGGGTCAGGTCTCACAGAGTGGGTTGTCATGAAAGAATGAGCCCATCCGGTCCCGTCTTCCTCATGTACCATATGAGTTCTCTCACCCTGCTCATAAGACCCTCAGCACACATCAATGTCACTGGTTGGGACTTTCCAGCCACCAAATCACGAACCAAATAAACCTCTTTTCTTTTTACAGTATCCAGCATTGGGGACTTTGTTATAGCAACATCAAGCAGAAAAGGCAAGTGATTAAATTATTGTGCTCAAAAAAATCCCTGTGAAAACCTAGGAGCCTGTGACACGCATGGGAAGAAGAAGCCTTTTCTTCTCAATCTTTCGCTGACCCGGGCAAAAGGGAGGAGGTGTGTTTTTTGTGTGGATTTGAGACGTGGATTAAGGATGATTTGGGTCCAAGTCTTGGCTCCCTAATTATAGGTAAGACCTATTGTAACATACACACACACCTGGCTTTTGTCTTAGAACAGCAGGTCGGCCTCGTTCTGACCTTAACAAAGTTGAATTTGTGACCAAAACGACAAGAGCAACAACAAACTCCTAGTCCTTTAACTAGTGATGTCCAGTAGAGGACTGTGCTTCTGAAGATCTTCAGTCCTGTGGCTGATACTTGCTCGACTCCCCGTGCTTTCCTAGTGCGCTCGCCCACAGGCCACCCTCAGCCTCGACTCCCACGGGCCACCACGAGACCTGTGTCCTGACGCTGACTTCGCCGCCGGCCCACGCTGGCCCTGGCGCAGAAGCAGCAAGAGACATGCTTGGACTGACCCAGTGCGAGAGGTCTGAACCGTTCGGGTCCTAAAGAAACTGTAAAACCAACGCAGGTGGCAAATGGCGGTGTCCCAGGCTCAAGGTCAGCAGGCCCAGAGGTTCCCTCGCCACTGCACGCCCTCGGCTGCTCCCCGGCCAGAGCCTGTTCCTGTGACTCTGCAGAAGTGCGGGAGGCACTCGGCAGGGGAAGATGCACAGGGAGTGTGAGGCCCTCGCAGCCAGCAGGCCACGCAATCCTCTGAGTGGCGGGGCTTCGCTTTGCCATCACGAACACAAAGGAGGCAACAGCCGTCAGGGCCCGAGCGGGCAACGAATCCAGGTGTCAAAATCAAAGCTTGGTCAGAGAGCAGCGTGTGGAGGGGGAGACCTGAGAGTCCCCACAGTGTGATGCTCAGCCAGCTACTGACCTCTCTGAGCTCAAAGTTCCTCATCCGTGGAATGGGCCGATTCTCCTCCAGAGGCAGAGCGTGTCTAACATGTCTGGCTACCGCAGGGGCTGGGTTCGTGAGAGCCGTTTTTGTCCTTCCTTGTACGTCTGTCTGTTGGGTTCTGTTCCCTTCCTTTCTGTGTCCAGAGGCGAGCCGGCGTTGGACGGGTGGAAAAGCAGGCTGCACAGTGTCACCATTGTGGGGCTCTGATTTCAGAGGTCAGGGAGGCCGCACACACGGACGGGGAGCCGGCACGCTGGCAACTGGGAAGAAGGAAAACTTTGCCCCTTCCTCTGTTTGCTTCTTTCCCACCACATGTCCGGCTTGCCTGAGTGTCACTGCTGTGTCATCCGGAGCGTCCCTGCCTGGCAGAGCTGTACGGGAGCAGCGTGCAGCTGTTCAGAGCCAAGTGTCCCTCCCTGTGCGTGCCTGGGGACCAAACACCGAGTCCTGTAACCAGGCAGCCTTGTCATTGTCTTAATGGCACACACACCTCACTCATTGGTCCGAGGGCCTGTGAGGAGAAACCCAGCCAAGCTCCTCCTACCGGCCCAGGGCCTGCCTCAGAGTGGACACCGCGGTCAGTACTTTGAAATGGTGAGTGTGTCCTGGGGTGATGGAAAGGCTCACACTTTCCCTCTTCTGTTCCCAAGAATGCAGGGATTTCAACCAAAGAGGTTTTTGGATCAGAGTGGGCTAGGCTGTGTCTCATTACAGCATGATCTAAAATCTCAGTGGCTTAATTCTCAGGTTCACTCCTGACTCAGACGATGTCCCCTGTGGTGCGGCAGCTCCCCAGGGAAGCTGTTCTCCATGCAGCGGCCAGGCCGTGCCAGATCCTTTGGTATGGTGGTTTCATCGTCCCCACCCAGGCCAGGCCAGCCACCCCCACCCCTACCGACTGGACTCAGCCACACCAACCGCAGGCTGCTGGGAAGAGCCATTTCCAGTGTGCCAGGAAGGAGGGAGGACGGGACGCGGGAGTGGATGGGTCGGGCCCACTGAAGAGGGCACCATGCAAGTGAGCCCAAATGACAGCGGGGAAACCACCCAAGTGCGTCCTTATAAAACATGCGTTTGTGTTTATGCATCTCATGAGGCGCCAGGCACTGAGTGTCGGAGGAGACTCAGCAGGTGCCAAGCTTTGCCTGGTGTGCCAGGGCACAGCAGAGATGGGGATGGTCCCCAGCATTGTGAGCTACAGTCTGTTGGGGACAGGCAGCGATATGCACATGTGTCCCCTGTCAGCTGGTGTGCAGTGAGAGAATGTGCAGGAAGATGAGGGCAGGAGGGAGGAGGAGTCACTGTGTGGATGGTGGAGGGAGCTCCTGCTAGGAGGTTTGCTGATGGGCCCGGGACCTGCTAGTGCATCTTGGGGACCCAGGGGGACCTCAGAGCGACAGTGCGTTCCTTCATCTCCTCCCTACATGAGTCACTTAGGGCTAGGGTTAGGGTTAGGGGAAGTGGCCGTGCAGCATGCCCAAGGACAAGAAGGGGCCCGGGGATACAGGGAGGGTTTGTAGGTTCCGTCTGAAGGGAGAGGGGTCACCAAGATGTCACACAAGAGGTGGCTTGATGTCTCAAGTGCAAATGAAGAAATTAGCTATTAAGGTAAAAGTGTTATGTATTTTTTATTGCTAAGTAACAAAACCCCTGAAACTTTGGCATAAAGCCACATTTTATTATTTCGCATCTGTCTGTGGATTGGCTGGCTCTGCTGAGCCATCGTTCTGGGCACACGCTGTGGACAGGTGACTCAGCTGGGTGCATCGAGCTGGCGTGCAGCCTGGGCTGATGGCCAACATGACATCCGGGGACTGACTGGATCTCTCCCTCCCTCTCTCTCTCTCTGTCCCGTCTCCCTCTCTTTCCCTCCTTCCCTCTCCCCTCACCCCCATCTCTCTCTCTGTGAGCTATTCTGACCTGAACTTCTTTGCGTGATGTTTGGATCTCAAGAGAGTGAACGAAGGCAGTGATTTTAAGCACAGGAAGTGACCAGCCCATTTCACTCCACTCCACTGGCCAAAGCCTAACATAAAGGGCCCACAACTCGGAGGAGGAGCAGGTGGACCTGCCTTCTCACCCAGGGATGGGGATTTGGGGAGACCAGGGGCCAGGTGCACCATGCATTCCCTCTTTCCTCCTCCCCACACGGGACCCTGGCCAAGATCCCATCACTGACTACGGACCTCTTCAGCCAGAGGACTCCTCTCTCCTTGCGGTGCTGGGGATGGAATCCAGGCCATGCCCACACCAGGCAAGCACGTACCCCGACTACACCCCAGCCACCCAGGCACTTCCCGCCGAAGTCTGCACCTGGGGCCGTTGACTAAGTCAGGACAGAGGAGAGTCCCAGCTGCCGTCCAACCACACAGGGACACAGCGGCATCAAAGCTACTGCTGTGTCTGCAAGGAGCGCGTCGAGGACAAGCGGTAGGATTGTTCATGATGCCATATTTTTGTGATAAGGAAGTAGTTTCAAATGTCCAAGGGAGGGAAGAATTTAGAAGTAATTATACCATAAGGTAAAGCTAGAAAGGGGGTGAGGAGCCTTACGAGGGGGGATGAGGAGGATCAAGCTGTAGAAAGAGGACTCAGAGGGTCCCAAAGGGACGGAGGTGACACAGGCATGTTGAGGGCTCTGGAGCAAACACTCTCGGTCTGAACTTGGGGAACAGGACTTGGTTTCCAGCCGGAGAGAGCTGGGCGCCCAGATCCCCGGGGCGTGGGGAGAGGCGGGCTGGGCCCAGAGGGCGGGGCTGGGAGGCGAAGGCAGCTTTCCATGTCCGCCTCTGCAAGCCGAGCTCCTCGTAAAGCCTGGTGCCTGCATCTGACTCGGCTTCACGGGGCTCGAACTCCAAATGAACCAGTTTTTGAGCCTAAATGGCTGAGAAGGTTGTATTTCAGGTGCCTTGTTGTTTAAAAAAAAAAAAAAAGAAGAAGGAAACAGAACAGTTAGGATGTGCTTGAAGGGCTGGAGGGGGGACAGAACAAATCTATGTGGACGTTTTCAGGGGGTGGCAGCTGAATTAAGCTCTGAGAAGGGCGGCGTCCTGGGCATCCTGGTCCTTCAGGTTACTGACGGCCTGGCCCTGTCCCTTGAGCAAGGCAAACTCTGAGAGAGGCTCCGTGTGTCGCAGAAGGCAGACGCGTCCTTCTCTGTCGCCTGCAGGGTGCTGCAGCGGGACCTGGCTGGCCCTGCAGGGCACGTGGGTTCCGGCCTTGTCTAGACTTGGATCTGAAGCCAGACTCTGCCGCTCCTGGGCTGGGCCGGCACACCTGGGCTGATGAGTCTGCACCCGCTTCTCAGAGCGCATCCTGCTCCGGGCTCCGGCTGCTTTATTAGTGTGTGTCGCTTGCAGCCCTCGGATAGATGAGTTCCGGTCTCAGTGAAGAATTTCAGTTCTGCTGCAACTTGGTCCAGTTGCCATGTGGCCCTGAGGCTGGGTGGCCGTAGGTCCTGGAATTCAGAGAAAACACAGAAAATTGCATTTCCTGGCATCCCAGCCACCATCTGCGCTTCTTCCAACACCAAGCATCCCGGTCCGGAGACTGTGCCCAGGAAGATCTCAGCCACGCACTCTCCCCAGGGTGTGTGAGGCCCGCACCCAGAACCTCCTGACCAGAAAGACCTTCTGGGCCTTTCTGGCCTCATCTGTGGTGGATGAGGAGAGGGCGCCGCAGACCACGACTCATCACGGGAAGTCTCTGGACCGGCCCTTTGCGTGGCGGCTTCTTGGGGTGGGTTTTTGTGTGCTGTGAGTGTGAGGCTGCTATAAGTCTCCGTCCTCCTGCGGGGCGGGCTGTGGTGGCGTTCATCTGCCCTCCAGCTGGGAGGCTCCTGGCTTCATTGTGTCCTAACAGTCTAGACACACCCCGTGTTCCTTGCAAGGAGATCTTTATCCCAAGTTTCAGCCCTGTGGCCCTGGGTTGTGTCTGGGTGGCAGGGAGGACCTGGTGGTTGCCCGATGCGTCTACTGCAAGCCAGGCACAGGTTAGATAGCAGGACAGAGAGCGTGGAGACGGACGCCCACCAAGTGTAAGGGGCCCACACAGTGGTGCGCTCCTGTTCGTGCAGCAGGCTCCGACGGGGCAGCGGAAGGAGAGGCGCCCACTCCAACCTCTGCCCTGAAAACGCGCGCCTCACTCCTATTCACGTTCTGAGGGGGCCACCGCCACACCAAGAGACGCCAAGAGGCAAGGCGGGGAGAGCGCATCTCGAGGACATTGCCGCCTCCCCCTTCCACGGTGGGTAAAGGCTTTGCTCTCCTCCCCGCCATGGTGTGTGTTTGCCTCCACGCTCTGTCTGTCCTTCTCCCGCTGCCCTCCAGGAGCACATGGCTGAAAGAACACAGAGCTCCAGGCTGGGGATCGAGGATCCGAACTCTTCACACACACCCGAGACGATTGAGGACAAGTCCATTGCCTTCATGTGCCTCAGTTTCCTCATCTGTACAGTAAAGGATGGGCATAGCTATCACATTGGAACGTCAGGACAATTAAATATGATTTGTGGCCAAACATAAAAAACTCAACGTATTAGTTATTCACTGAGTGGCTGGTGAAAGCAGCTTTCTCGGCCTATTCCTGCGGTTTCTCCTGGCGTGTAGATGAGCTGTGCAATAAAGTCACGGAGGGGACACTGCGAGCCCATCCACAAGGGACGCCAGCGAGGAGTCCTATGAGCCACGAACGACGGTGTGTGCCTGCATCGCTCCTCTGTGGCCGCAGGCGAGGTGGCGACCCGAGTCCTCCCTGTTGGCAACACCCCTCCTGGTGTCGAGGAGAGAGGACGCTCTGGACGCTGGGCGGAGGGCTGCTGGTCTCGGATGACCTCGTGGTCAAGCTGCCCCAGGTGTCCACAGCAACACGCAGGCACGGGCAACCACGGCCGGGCTGGGCATTGTGCAACAGGACGTGGTCTCAAGTCCCGAGTGCGTCGCTGACCCGCAGGGCTGAGAGGACGAGAAGGAGCCTGGGCCTCAGCTCGGCCGCTCCGGCTTCAAACCGGGCTGGGGCGGGGTGCCAAGCAACGCATCCCACCGCCCCAAGCCTTGACTTCCTCGCAACCCTGCCCCTTCCCTTCTGTCCCCCGCCACGGGGCCAGACAGCTCAGGCTCTGGAGGCAGATGTGTCTGTGGACAGGTCCCCTGGCCTTTCCGTGCCTTGGTTTCCCCCAGGTGTAAAATCAGGGTGATAACACTTCCTGCCATCGATGTGTGGTGAAGGATGAACTGGATTAATATGTAGGAAACACTTAGAACAGCATCTGGGCAGAACAGCAATTGTGTGTAATAAGGGACGGGAGGGTTAGAATCGTCACTGCTGTTAGGGCGACCAGCTGTCCCGTGTTGGGCTTCATGGAGGAAGCGACAGGCCCGCCTGTCCCACCCAGCGATGCCGTCTGGCAGCCCACTCCGCAGGGCACAAGCAACCCCCAACAGCCGTGTGTCCCACGCTGGGCGCTCCCCACCTCGAGGCCTTACACGAGGCTCACAGGACTCCCCTCAGGCTGCTGGAGGGAGCGTCATTCTGTTGTCTTTGCCTTCTCTAACACTAGCGGTACATCCTACTGAGTAAAAATGGTAGAAAAGGTCGTGTTTACCACCATGACAACAAGAGGAAAGAGCCCAGTGGCCAACCTGCAGTAGCTGCTCAGTGAACACTTGCTGAATGGATAAATGAGATTCACACACAGCAGCAAGGACTCTTGGGAGGATCCCTAAAGTGCTGGTGGTTGGTGATGGGATTAGTGGCACCTCTTCCATTTTTTCTATCCTCTAGAGTTTTGTGCTGTGCTGCTAATATGACTAGGATAGTAGAAAATTATGACCAAAAGGAAACTAGAACCAGGACCTGTTAGGTCACACTCAAGGAAGCAGAACTCTGCCTGCAGAACCGGCATTCAGCTATGGAGACTAGGCCGGCGGGGCTGTGCACACACACGTGCGTTAGGCCGGCAGAAGGAGCTCGGTCTCTGTCCACTGCACACGCACACGCACACCTGCCGAGCCTTCCCTCTAAGTTAACCCGTGTCCAGCCTCGAGTCCTGCCAAGATTCTGGAGGCGCTCTGGGGTAGGCAGATCACCAGGGGGCCTTAAAATGGGACGTTAATCCCGGGAGAAAATCTGCACCGTATCTGTCCCTCCCAGGAAGCATTTCCTCCTGGTTTTGCAAGCCGTGTGGAGGGAGAGGTATGTCGCAGCACACGGTCCTTTCTCTGGGGCTGGGCACCGTCCTGAGAATGACTGTCATCGACTGGGCACAGTTCGGCTGGGGACACCTTCTCCCAGGCCACCCTGTGCTGTTCTGAGGGGCTGGTCCTGAAACGCCTACCCGCTCTCTCCCAACCGCATAAGCTCGGGGCGTTGGAGGGTTAGGCCAGAAAAGCTGGTCCTGTGCTTTCAAGTGACAAGACGGAGCCACGCGGAGGCCCGGTCCTCACCCCACCGGGTTGCCGTGGGGGCCGGCGACCCAGGCACTGAGGGTCAGCAGAGCTCCGCCTGTGCGGAGACCCTCAGAAACCCCTCTGCGTCGCAGGTCTAGGGGGAGGGCTGGGCCCCGTCGATGACGACTGACCGGGCCTCAGGGCTGCCAGCGCAGGCTCCTGGAGATTGCCCCTGAGCAGGCCCGGGACACTGGCTTTTATTTCTGGTTCTGCCACTCACTTACTGGGGTCCTCTCCTTGCAGTCACATTGCTGTTTCTCCTCCTCTTCCTCTTCCTTTTTGTCTTCTTCCTCCTTGTCATCCTCCTCTTCTCTTCTCCCTCCTCTTCCTCTTCTTCTTTTCCTTCTTCTTTGGGTGTTTTGAGATAGGGTCCCGCTATGTAGCTCACATTGGCCTTGAGCTTGCTGCAATCCTCCTGCCTCAGTCTCCCCAGTGCTGGGATTACTGGAGTGCATGACCACACAGGGCTTATGTTGCTTCTTGAGGCCTCAGTGTCCTCCTCTAGGAAATGGATACAATAATCCTCACCTCACATGCTGTTGTGCAAATGAGATAAGGAAGTCAAGCAGACCTGACCTTCAGTGGGCGCTTGGCCATCTTCACCCCTTCCCTTCCGTGCCCGTCACCAGGCGATATTCTTCTCTGTTGAGTGTCACCCACTTCTCCAACCCGGACAATGTCCCTCACAGGGTTCACCACTCAGGTCCAGTGAGCGCCAGCCAGGCTGGGTCACATCCTTGGCTCTGTCCCAGGCTTTCAGGGCAGAGGGATGGTGTGAGGGCCACACCCTGGTGCACAGGAGCTGGTGGCCACAGCGGTGTTTTGTTGCCGGGTTGTTTGTTTTGAAGTCTCCACATCCTGGTACACAGCTGAAGCATAAAATCGGGCCTCAGCTGTGGGATTTTTGTTTACTCTGCTCACTGGCTGGGGTGGCCGGGAGCCGAAGCAAGGTCAGTGCCTTGAGGGTGCTTGGTTACTCGATGAGCTGGTGTAAAAAAGGAATGTAAAAATATCAGCGACCCGCACAGTCTGGCTGCTTGTAGGATAAATTCATTTTTTGTTTTGCTTGAAAAGTAACAACAAACTTGTAAGTGTTTATGTATTTTCATTTCACACAGGCAGCTTTGGCAATGGGAGTTTGGGGTAGGAAAAACAATTAGAGAAATAAATGTGGCAGCTGTTGCAGCTGCAAATCATTGACTCAGCCCCGCGTGCAGGAGAGGGGGTGGGGCGTGGAGGGGAGACAAAGAAGGAAAGAGGATGACTTCCCTGTGGCCGTGGTGGCCCTGTCCCTTTTCCCATCCTCCCCAAGCACCTTCTCTCAGAACGCTGCAGAGGCCTGGGAAGTCCTGACCAGAAAGCCCGAGACAGGGGGATCTGCTTTAAAGATCTTTCAGAACTGAATAGCACCTTGTGCTGTTTTCGTGAGACATATATAATCCTTGATTAGGAAAGCTAAATGAGAAAACCTGGAAAAGAAGAATGAAGGGACCCCGTGTCCGAGGCAAAGTCTTGACATGTCCGAGTGTGGTCTAGCCATCCTTCATGGTCCACGCGTTGGATGAGGTGAGATCCACGGTTTACATTAAAAAAATGTATTCCGGTAAAATACACATTATCATTCATCTCTCTAAAAACCGCCCCTCTGCACTTTGAATGCACTCATCCTGCGGTCCAGGCCACTTTCGGCAGCAGCTCCGGAGTCCTCTCTCCTGAGTGTCTTTAGTTGCCTGTCCTGGCTGCCTCGGTGTCCTGAATCTGTTCAAAATGTTTCAGTTTCGTGGTCATTTTCACTTGAGGGAAGAGCTGGAAGTCGTACGGGGCCAGGTCCAGTGAGCAAGGTGGACGAGGACCCAGCATCATGTTTTTAGGAGCCACCTTACGACTGCACGGCACTCAGCAGCAGCAGTCACCATATTTTTGATCCTACCTCGTAAAGACACTCGGGAAAGAGGACTCCAGAGCTGCCGCAGAAAGTGGCAAGAGCGATGGGATCAGTGTGTTTGAAGCAGGAGGGAGGATTTGGGGAGGGATTCAGGGCAATGCGGCTTTTACTGTAATAGACACACTGTGTAGTTTCATGAAGTGCTCAGTAAATAGAAGTGGTGACTACCTGGCGGGTGACCCGGCCCAGCTGCAGCTGCCTCTCAGAACCTCACAAGGTCCACACCCACCACCTACTGCGTGGCTGCATCACTCCCGTGGAATCTGGTCTCCCGGTCCTGGATGCCCTGGCAGCCCAGCACACACTCAGGGCAGAGCAGAGGAGGCCAGAGCCTGCAGCCCGCCCCCACTGACGTTCACACAGGGCAGTGGCCCCTCCCTTCCACAGAGGATTGGGTTTCCTCTGGTCCCTTCACAGCAGGGACGCTGCCCGCTCACATTTCAGACGCTGACCCGTCCTCTGTGCTCTCCCCAGCTTGTCTGATACATAATGAAACTCCGACTGGGTGACTAAGTTGCGTCCCCACCGTGGGGTGGTCAGGGCCAGGCCAGCTGCTTGTGGGGCTCACTCGTCCCAGCGCCTAGATTTGAAGCCAGTCAGGAGCAGCTCGGTGACTTCGTCGCTCTCTGTTGGGAGGTCCTGCTCAGAAGGGAAAGGCAGGCACTCTGGTCTCACTGTGCGGAGGAAGCGGAAGGAGGCACTCGGTATTTACAGTGAACGAGCTTTCCACACGTGACAGGGCTGAAACGCAGCACCTTGCACCTAGGCCCTTTCCACAGGCAGCGTCCCAGGCCAGCAGGGGACAGAGCCCAGCCACTTGCTGCGCTCAGGCCTTGGGGCTGTGCTGTGTGGGTGCATTTCTGACAGTGACGAAAGCTGGGTGTTTCTGGAACCTCCCCTAGAAACAGCTCTAGGATGG
>PVJO010012472.1:0-55194 GCA_004026905.1 Hystrix cristata
TTGTACAATATCAAAATGGGGTGTTTGGTCTGAGGCCATTATCAACTACTACCTTTGGCATTTGGAGCATTTCAATTAAGACTCGTGTCTTTCTAGTCTAGGCCTTTCCTAGTTATTATTTCTTTGATGATTTCCTTACCACCATTTTTTCTTTCCTCTGTTTCTGGAACAACTTGGATGTTGAGCCTTTTGGATTGGTCTTGTGATTTTCTTACTCCTTTTCTCCTACAGTCCTTCTTTGTTTTACTTGCAGAGACATTTCTTTAGCTTTATCATCCCACACTGCTGTAAAGTTTCTGAAATTCTAGCTCTCTTATTTTTAACTTCCAGGAACTCTTTCTTGCCCTAGTTGTTTCTTTTTCTTCACATCCTGTGGATGCAGCGTCTTCTCTTGTACCTCTAAAGATGCCAATTTATTTTCAGTTTCTTGCCTGTTCATTGCTTCTGCTGCCTTCACAGATCCTTTTGTTTTCCCTCTTGACTTTATCCTGCCATGAGGGACATTTGGCCGGGTGAAGGTCCTTGGCTGACACACACACATTTAAGTTGCTCATTGCAGGTTGCGTATACAAGTGTGGGATTTATTGTGGGGTGCGATCAGGAACGCTCAGCGTCTGTGCGTGCGCGTGCAGGTCTTTCTTCCTGATGCAGGTCAGTTTCAGTCCCCTGTCCCTGCTCATCAGAGGCCAGCTGGGGAAAGGGACAGGGGAGAAGGCTCGCTTCATAAGCCAACAGTCACTCCACCCCCGCCTCCCTCCACACCAGATGGACCAACTCAAAGTCTCTCTGGTTCAGTTTCTCTAGAAAACAAAACTCCTGTCCTGCAGGAGGAAGCAGAGATTGGGAGCTGCAAGTCCATCTGCTTGTTGTTAATTCTTCTAAATAGATAACCTCTCTGCCTTCAGGCCCCACCTGCTCCCTTCATAGCACCATCCTTGACACTTGGAGATTCCCTGGGCCTTAGGAGAGAGGCTGGCACTCCATGTAGACTTCTTTCCTCTGTCACACCTTGCCGTTCACTCTCTTTCTGTTCTGTGAGCAGGATTACATGTGTCTGCTGGAGACTCTAGCCGAGACGACGGAGGTCACTCCATCTGGAAACCCCCAAACTGCCTTCCCTGCTGCCCTCCAACCCCCCAGAGGTCTGTAATGGTAACAACAACTACAACAACGTGTTCTTAGCGCCTACTATGTGCCAAATGCTTTGCATAAGTTCTCTTTCATCTTTGCCACAACCTGAAAAGCAGGCATTCTTGTCATCATTTCATAGATAAGGAAATTGAGGCCAAGCAAGACACAGAATTTGGCCTGGTTCGTCCCTTTGATAAGTGGCAGAGGCAGGATTTGAGTCCAGGTCTACATGACCCCAAGTTGGTCCACAGAAACTTTGCAGGTGTCCCCCAAGCCATCCAGTAGGTGGGCCTTGATCAAATCTTCATCCAACATACATTATGCCTTGGTGCTTGAAAAGAGAAGCCAGGGTGGCTTCTTTTAAGGCGTGCTGGGATCCTTGGCACTGGTTTGTCCTGTTCTGTCCTCCTCATCTTATTCTGGGCCTGGAATCCACAGCGTGCAGCCATGAGCTGACTTTCAAAGAACCCAGTTCAATAGGAAGGCTGACAGCCAGCCTCCCTCCCCCTGCTCTGACTCCTGCAGACTGTGGAGCCTCCAGCAGGAGCAGGCGTAGCCATGGTGATGGTTGCAGTCTGCTGACAGCGGGAGAGCGAGAGTGGGGGAGGGGCAGCCTCCGGGAGCAAGCAGACCATCTCTGTGTAGATGCTTCTCAGGAGGTGCCTGAGGGAGGGACACCCCCATCCCCAGGAAGCTGGGTGCCCAGAGGTGCCGCCCACCCGCCTGCCCAGCCCCTACCCTGATTCACCAGCAGGTGGGTGACTCACTGCACCTGGGGTGTGACAAGGCAGGGGGGGCAGGGAAACCTCCCTGGGGCACTCAGCCTGGGCGGGCTCCGGGTGGGGTGCAGCCCTGGGAAGGCAGTTCTGGGCAAAGGTGGACAGAGGGCCATCTACTGCCTCTGCCTCTCCCCCTTCCCCCAGCCTCACCATTTCCTCATCCTTGTCCCTGTCCACAGCTGAGCCTCGGGGGAAGACGGAGAAACCCCAGGCCGTTGCTGTCACTGCCACTCCTGCACCAGGCCCTACAAGGCTGCCCAGAGCCCCCAGCACACAGGTGGGGTGGATCGTGGCCCATGCGGCCCACGCTCTGTGCAGGTCTCCCTTGGTCCTGTCTCCTGCTTCCTTCGCCTTCCTCTGGGCCACACTAATGACCTCCACGTCCCCCACAGCTCTGTCCCAGGGCCCTGGCATGTGGCCTTCCCTCTGCCTGGGATACCAGGCTCTCATCCCCACTTTGGCCCCTGTATCAGCCCAGACATCACTTTGTTGGGAGCCCACTAGTCCGGCCTCCCCTGGTCTGCTACTGCCCCCTGGACCCCGGGACCCCAGGCCCTCTGCTTGGTAGTATTCCTCACCATGGCCGACTCTTGGTAGGCTGCCTGTTACCCCTACTGGACCAGAGAGAGGGTCAGGAGGACGGGGGCCAGCCTTGTCTCTCCTAGAGTCCCTGCATCTTGCACAATGCCTGGCAGGAGATCACTCAGTAAGGCAGGGCGGGGAAGGTAGTAGGAGGGAGGAAGGGAAAGAGGGAGGGATCCATTTGCCCTGCTTGGGAAAGTGGCAGTGAAGGCAGAAACCAGTGGTGTTCCCCACACCTGCTGTTCCTCTACTGGACCCACAGCCAGGATGCCGGGGAAGGTACTATGAGCCCAAAGGATTGGGGTTCCTTGAATCAAAAGACCTTCTGTCTTCCTCTCAAAAATGTGTTTCTTGGAGGTGGGGGCAACTAGTGCTTCCAGCGCGGAAGGAAGCGTGGATCACCCCTGTGTTGGCATGAGACCCATCATCTGGAGCACATTTGGAGCACTCGCCTTCTTTCCCACAACCACCAGACCTGGTTCAGTGTCCAGGTTTCTGACTGCCTCAAAGTCCTGTCCTAAAAGCCATTGTTAGGGCAAGGGCCCTGAGGTCAAGCCCACCTGAAGGCTGGTGGTTGCGCTTCGGGGTGGAGTGGGGTCCTTCCCTGAAGAGGGTAGAGAGGCCTGTTAGTCCTGCTCAGCCCTGCACCCCCAGCCCAACTCCATGCAGGAGCCCCATGGAGTGAGTCAGCCCTGATAGACCAGCAGGGATAAGGTAGGAGGAAGGGTGTTTACAGGCCTGCTCTGCATTACCAGGCGGGGCCCCTGTGTGGAGGCCAAAGAACAGCCCAGGGAAAGGGAGAATCCCACGAGAAAGCACAGCGAAGGCAGAGCACCCCAACTGTTTCTAAGTGCATGGACTCCTGCTGATCCTCGCCAGTCCTGCTGGGTGCTCAGGGAGAGAAGGAAGGGCGTCTAAATGCACGACACTGACCAGTGTGTGCTCCAGCTGCAGAAGAGTCACCTGAAGGCAATTCAGGTGATCTACTGAGGTCCCTCTAATCCTAATAAGCATTTGTGTAATTAATTAGTGATTGAAATAACCTCCTCTCTCAAGAACTTGGGGTTAGAGAGCTAAGTTTTGATTCTAGAGTTTTCTGACTCTCCACCTCTACAAAATAGAGCCTAACTCTGGGCTTACGGTGTGGTGTCCAGTTCCCAGGGGGGAAGGAGCCACTGCCCACCCTGATCCAACCTGCCATGTGCTGGTAGGCTGCAGCCAGGGTGTGGAGGGCTCACATGCTCTGACCAGACAGGATCTGTGAAGCTGGGGACTTTGTGCTTCAACCTAGGGGTGCTGAGGCCCCCTGAGTGCTCCAGCCTTGGACCCACATGACCACTTCCACACCACTGGTTTTTCTGTTGAGAGAAACCAGACCTGGTCCAGAAGAGGCGGGGAATGGGGCCTGGGGAAGCAGAGGAAAGAGACACAGATGAGGGGTTACGTTGGCCCAGAGCCAACCCATTCAACCCCAGGTAGAGATGGAAAGCCGTCTTGGGAGGGCCCTGCTCCAGGCCCTGGCTTCACATACAAAGAAGCAGCTCACTGGGTGAGTAAGCCTCCCAGGACGGCCCAGGCAGCAGACAGCAGGCCTGGGGCAGAAGCCCCGCTGTCCCCAAACCGGAGGAAGGTTGCCGGTGGACGCAAGTCACCCACTGTAAGCTCTTCCAGTGCCTCAGGTCACTGCTCATTGCTGCCGAGGGTTGGAGGGTTAACAGAGAACTGAGGTGTGAAGGTCACCTCTAACTCTTCAGGTTCTATTGAATCAGTTTCTTTATTTTTCATGATAATCATTCGTGCGCAAGCTTTGAGACTCTACCAGTGGAGGCTGCAGTACCAGTGGATGCCGTGATGGGAAGGATGGTGCTGTGCCCCAGAGCTAAGCATACAGCATCCCACATGTCTACACCCCCTGCCCCTCACACTTGACTAAAGATCAGTGTCAGGTTTTGGTCCTCCTAACAATGTCCTGAAACCAATCACTGTCCAATGAAGCAGTGAGGGAAGGAGAGTAAAGCCGGTTGAGTTCCTTGGTTCTTATCCAAGACCAGGGAAGGACTCTTGGAGTTAGAGTTGCCCATCCCCCAGAGTGGGCAAAGAACACTCCAGGTTCCCAGCATCGTGAGGTAAGTAAATGGAAAAGTGCATCTTGGGGAAGGAAGCAAGCTCCAGTCCAGGGTAAGAGAAAGGGTGCCACTGCCCCCCTCAGGGTACCATTAGCCCTGACTTCCAAGACCACGAGAACTGCCAAGAGCAAGGCGGCTCCAGGAGTTGAGTCAGCCGTGATAAAACCAGCCAAGCAGGCAAGGAACAAGAGGCCGGGAAACCTGAGGAGCTGGGCCACTGCTATCAGAAGGCTGGAGCTGCAAGCAGGCGTGGTCTGCTGAGGCCACTAGACATAAGACCATTCCATTCAAAAATTTAAGAGAAATTCCTATGCCTCCTTCTATCTTTACTGGGATACAAGGACTGGGAACCAACAGACTGTAGGGAAATGGGGAAGGACAGAGGGACAGCAGGATAGACCTCACTGTAGCCTGCAGGGACTCTGCATTGAATATATGGTGTCTATGTTACAAATACAAGCCTGAGGTATGATTGGCTGGGTTTAAATCATACTGGAACCACTTACTGGAACATATGGTGGGCAGATACCTACACCTTAGCTTTCTGAATTGAAAATCAATGGAATGATAATGTCTACCTAACATTGTGGATGATCAGAGTAAGGGCTTGTATTAGTTACCTATTGCTGTGTAACAAGTTGTCCCAAATTTAGTGATTTAAAAAAAATTATTATCCCCACGAATTCTTCTAGTGAGTTCAATATATCAGAAGTGATGGGATCGCCCTTCTGAGATCAGGCTAAGAGCTTGCAGTCAAGCTTCCAGGAATCTGGGCACAGCTTGCTGAATTCTTCTGGTACCATATCTGTCATGAGATCGAAATCAAGTCTTTGGCCAAGGACTCTCATCTAAAGGGTTGTCCAGAAGTGGGGAAAGACACATTGCAACTCACTCCCAAGGCCGCGGCAGACTTCAGTCCCTCACTGTGCTGTCCTCTGCACAGGGCTGCCTTACCATATGGTAGCTGGCTTTCTTCACTACAGACAACCCAAAAGAGAGTAAGAGCAAGAGAAAGTGTACAGGAAGGAAGCTGCAGTCTTTTTATAGCGTAGTCTCAGAAGGGCTATCCATCACTTTCCATATATTCTATTTGTTAGATGTGAGTTGACAAAACCAGATCATACTCAAGGAGAGATGTTATGTGGGGCATGAAGACCAGGAGGTGCAGGTTCTGGGGACCACCTTAGAGAATACCCACCACTGTGTTTAATTAATATTACCTACTTCTATGGTTCTATTTTTTATCTTATTCCCCAAATTATTCTCCATTAGTGCCACTATGAGTTTCCACTTCTGTGTTTGTAGCTGTTGTTCCTTCTGCCAGGAAGGCCTCCTACAGATGTCTCCATCCCCACTCCTACCCATGTGAAGGCAGGACTCAAAGGCCACTTCCATGAAGTCTGCAAATCACCCCCTTGAGTGAAGTAATCATTTCCTCCTCTGATACCCAAGAAGGAAGAGTTGACATACAGACTATTGGGTTTAGGCATCCCAGATCAACAAGGCACCAGCTCCATTCAATTACTGAGGAAAATGCTTCCACATTCTGCCTGTGTTGGGCGAGCTGAGCGCCTACCCATTTGCCAATCCTTAGGACTAGGGTTCCTTAATAATGGGATGTAAATCAAAACACAAGGGCTCTTCTGAAGACTCCAATAGCCTGAATAATATGCACATGAGGACTGTCCACCTAACAGAGACAGAAAACATTTGGGAGAGAAATCAGGGGATGTTCATGCTTCTGTGAGTTGTTTTATGGCTTTGAAAAATTTATCTTCCAACAAAGGTCTCTTGGACCTAAACAAGGCCTGTTCCACAATAGAATACTGTGTCTACTGAGGCTAATCATCCCCGAATGATAACTACCACAGAGTGTCCATAGGGTAATGGGAAAGTGGGGAAGAGACAGAC
Organism: Hystrix cristata; assembly: GCA_004026905.1. NCBI lineage: Eukaryota > Metazoa > Chordata > Mammalia > Rodentia > Hystricidae > Hystrix > Hystrix cristata. Next base: position 6,530 of record PVJO010012472.1, read on the forward strand.
AGTGCACTGGATATGGGTATGCAGAATGGACCCAAAGGAAGCTGATTCAGCCCCAGAGTTCAGCAGAGAGGCATCACGTCCACTCCGGAGGAGAAGCACAAGAAACTCACACTCGTCTTAAACTTGGAGCATGCTGGACAAGGAACTGAACATGTATGATCTCACTGAGCCCCCAGAAATGCCTGATGAGGAAGGTAGTGTTGTCCACACTTCTGGATGAAGAAACCAAGGCTCGGCGATGTGACATAGCTGCCCCAGGTCAGGCCACCAACGGAACAGAGCACTGCCGACTCCATGATCCTCTTACAAATGATTGTGGAAGAACAAAGGGAAAGACAGTGTTGTGAGCCAAGCTAACTAAAGTAACTCCAAAAATAGCTATTATAGGCCAAGCACAAAGTTACATTTAGTTCTCCAAGATCTTCCTGAGCCAAATTTCAGCAAAGCTTTCCTTATTGTTCCTGAGCTGCCTAATAGGAAAATCTTCTAGACTGACAACTTAGGAGATAGGGCAGGACACAATTAATATTGCCTATTTAAAAAAATAGATAACAGTCCATTTTGTGCTACTATAACAAAATATCTGAGACCAGGTAATTTACAAGAAACAGAGATTTATTTCTCAGAGTTCGATAGGCTTGAAAGTCCAAGGTCAAGGGGCCTACATCTGGCAAGGCCTTCCTGACACATCCTCTCGTGTTAGAAGGCAGACAGGAAGGAAGGAAGGGTAGGAGGGAGCAAAAGAGGGGCGGCCACACTCATCCTTTCATCAGGAAGCCACTCCCACAATACAGCTAATCCACTCCCGTGGTGACAGCATTAATGCAACCATGGAGGCCAAACTCTCACGACCTAATCACCTCATAGAAGTCCCACCTCTCAACACTGTTGCATGGGGGTTAAGTTTCCGATGCACAGGATACATCTAAACCACAGCAAGGATGCCTAGTAGGATTAATTAACAAGATCCGCCCCTTATTACCAGCTCCACCTTTATCAAGGTACCTATTAAAACGATGCCATTTATAACCACAAAGTTAACTGGACAGAAAATCTAAATCCCAGTTTCTGTTCTTAGGTGAACCATCTCCCTCATTCCTCACTCTTTCTGTCCTGACTTTCCATTGTGTTTTTACTATTGGGTAGCCTTTCCTGTCTCGAAGGAGATGTTTCACAAAAGGAAGCAGAAAGCTCAAGCCAGGAGCTTGAACTGATTCAAGGCTGCTGGGTAGAAAGATGAATCCAAACAGAAAGGTAGAGACCCTTTCTGTTGGCCCGACCTGATGACATGGACGAGTTTAAATTGCTGTTGAGTCTCTTGCAGGTATGGTCACAGAGAGACACAGAAAGTCAGAAGACCCCAGTCAAGATGAGAGGGTAGTATTTGTCTTATGATTCTCTCAATGTATATTTGGTTGGCACGAGCTCTCTGCCAAGCGCTGGGCTAAAACGTACAATAGGGACCAGAAAGGGAGACTCGGGTCTTGCCCTCAAGGGATTTAGAAGTCGATAGGGAAGATACAATGGGCACACATAGTTTAAAAATACGACAACACGTTATACTGCCATTAGAAATTAAGTCACTATTCCTCCAAAAGGAAGAAAATTCTGACACAGGCTATGGCCTGGGTAAGTCTAAAGGACGTTATGTTCAGTGCAATAATCTAGTCACAGCAGACAACTAAATGTGACTCGACTTGTAAAATCCCTAGACTGGTCAAACTTATGTGGACAGATAATTTCATGGTGGCCCCTGGGATGAGGACAGGGGGCTGTGGAACTGCTGCTTGGCAGTGTAGCATTTCCACGTTTCGTGGCGAAAATCTTCTGGCGCTCCACCACACGATCGTGTGAATAGACTCAACACTGTTGCACTTAGAAATAGTTAAGATAGTAAATTTTATGCTATGTGCACTTTACCATGAATAAACATTTAAAAAATGTTTTAATGAAAAAAATAATATTGGGCCACGGAAGAGGAAATAATTACACGTCTAACTGGGGATACCAAAGATGGCTTTGGGGAGGAGGGACATTTAAACGGAGCCCTGTAGAATAGATGGGCTACAGCGGGGCAGGAAGGGGCATTCCGGGCAAACAGCTGCAAGAGCAAAAGCACATTTTTTAAAAATCCAGATACTTCTCTCTCGCATTGCACTGACCCTTAACAGAAAGCAGCTTTCCAGGGTCAAGTTGCCGGGGGCTGTTTTTGTGACTCTGCTGTGGTATCTCAGCAAGCAAGGGCTCTGCTGCCTTCTGCCTCTCTTTATCTGTCCCCTCTCTCTGCCTGCCTCTTCCTGCCCTCTTGTGCTCTTTCTCTGCTGCCTTTTGAATCTGCTACACTGAAATCCCTGATGAGGACTTGCTTTCAGCCCAGAAGCAGCCTTCCTCAAGGTCTCTTTAGCCAGCAAACACCCAGAGACTCTCGTGCCTTTATTAACACACCTTGCTTCACTCTCCCTTTTCTCCTCAGCTACCAGAAGCTTGAGAAGAAACGACCTCATCGCCCACAAGAGGCTGGTCCCAGCCACGAGGACAGCCTGTGACAAACAGTCCCTCACTGGTGCTTCCCGATTGCCGCAGCTTTGCAGCTCAGCCTCAGCCCTGGAGCAGAGGGAAGCGATTCCAACCTACACCTGGTGCATGGACAGACTTGAGGGGAGGGTGGCTCTGCAGAGGATCTGATCACCTCTGGCAGAACTCATCGTCCTCCGCGTCTGTCAGGGGCACTTGAGGGGATGTTCTGGCTTTTTTTGCTGAGCATAGAGACCACAGGAAGGAAATTGCATGCCACGCCCTCTGAACACCCCGAAATACAGGCCGTCCCCCAGCACCTGCGAAGGGTCGGCTCCTGCAATCAGACCAGACAGGGCCGAGCCCGCTCACAGGTTTGGGCTTGGGTTTGGGGTGCAGGGGTCATGCTCCTTAGGAGATGGAGCTGGCCAGAGAGAAACTGCCAGGTGTCTAGTTAGAAACCGCCCTGCATTCTGCTCTCTGCCTTTCTGTCTTGTGCTTAATTCTTAGTCATCACCTTCAGTTCTGTCTGAGGACCATAGCCTAGCTGGGAACGAATCGTGCCGAGTCCCGGAAATAGTACAGGGAGCACTGTGGCAAGATCTGACCTCCTCCACCCCTCTGTCTTCCTGCTAGAGGCCTCCTCCTGCCGTCCCTTCTATCTGTCCATCCGCCAGTTCCCAAGCACTCAAGTGCCAGAGAGCAGGCCAAGCTCCGGGCAAACCCAGAGCCCGGCCAACACCAGCTTTGTGGGACTGATTGCTTAGGAGTCAAGGGGATAAATATAATCTAGGGACCACATTCCTCGTTTGCTTTCCCTTCAACTATATTTGAAAACATAGCAACAAAGTCAGGGAGTCTCAGTACTGGAAAGAGCCCTCGTTGCAGTCTTGGGCAAGCCCAGAACAAAGCGAGAATCTTCAGCGAGCCCCTCAGCGGCTTTTGCCAGCCCAAATAATAGGGCATTTTTCCTGATGGGAGAATGCACTTGCTTTGTGAGTGAAGTTAACTGTTAGCAGAGTCTTTCTTAGACTAAATGGAAAGGAAAATCTGCTTACTTAATCGCTTCCATTACACACTAACGCCCGGCACAGGTGCCTTCAATATGGATGTTGACTAAGGATCTGGCTGACCGGTGGGATGAATGACTGTTTAAACAGGGTCAATTGGCAAGAGGGAAGGAGAGGGAGAAAGAGGGAGCAGTTGCTCTGGAGCTGGGTGGCGGGACAGTGGGAAGGAAGGGCAACACACCCTTGTTCTCTTGGGGTGTTTTCCTTTCTTCTGGAGGGCAGGAGGGAGTGGAGAGGGAGCCCCCGATCCAGCAAGTATCTTCATTCCTTACTGCCTCTTAAGCAGACTAACCAACCACAGCAAAAATAAATAAATAAAAAGTCAAGAATCCAACTTATCAGTAAATCAGACTTGACAAATAAATGCATTTGTAAAATGAATTAAATTCTTTCGATTTGCATAAAGGCTGCTAAAGATAAGTATTGCCTATTTTCTCAAGTTGCTCTCTCACGACTCCTCTCTCTCTCTCTCTCTCTCTCTCTCTCTCTCTCTCTCTCTCTGTCACACACACACGCACTCCAGAGCTTACAGACCATTCCTTCCTGTCCAGCTAACGACTACACTTGTTCTCCCTCACGTGCCCTCTTGCTCTGCCGCTCACCCCTGGAAAGCTGCCCCCAGCCAGTTAGGATCCCAAAGGCCTTCCCTGCGGCCCTCGCCACCCCTCGCTCACACCCTTCCCGCCCCTCCCTGGCAGCAGGCGGCAGCAGATGGGCACTGTAGAGCATTATCTTCCCCATGGCGGGAGGGTTAGGGAGAACCCACGGGCTGTGAACTGCGAGCGCTCCCCTCTGTTCCGGTGTGGATGCAGATGGCTGGCACATCCCTGCAGCACCTGCTCCGGGACTGGGCTCCACTAATTAGCTTCTTCCTGTCCCCGCCCCTCCCACCTCCCCACATGGAATCAGAAAGCTTCCCATCATCCAGCGCCATGGCACACTCGCTCCCCAATGGAAGGAGAGAGGGCCTGGCCAAGTGGCCAGTGTCTCAGTCTCCCCCGCGGAGGTGGGAGCCCATCCTCGGCCCATGCCTGCCGGGGGGCAGCAAAGGTGAGAGGCTGCTGCCGGAAATCCCACTGGTTCTGCACCTTCTCTGGGTTGGGACCACCCTGCTGGACCTGCATCTCCACCTCCCTCCCCTTGGTATCTGGGGTTGGGATGGCATGGCCACCAGCTCAGGTGGCATGGACAGCAGGAAACGACATGATTTCCAGGCTCTGAGGATCGGCAGCCAGGTGCCGTGGGCCAGATCCTCTCAATGTTTGGTAATTCAGCTACCAACAGCCCTTGGCTTTTTACCTTCTGTTTCACGGGTGACTGCAGCTGTAACGCATCAAGCATCTACCAGATTTCCTCTGTACCTCAGCACTCAGATACCAAACTCTCAGGCTGGAAAGGACCCTAAGTGTGAATTGGGGTTTGGGATGCTCCTACCACGTATCTGACCTTCTGCCGGAAGACTGACGTTCATCCATCAAACACATGCCACCCTTCCCACCTCCATCCATTTGAATGTCCTGCGTTCCTTTGCACTTGTTGGATCAAATACTGAGGAGCATTTTTCATGTTGCTGTGTTCTGCAGTTAGCTGAAGGCCTGTGTGCCCCTCCACTCAGGTTGGGAGCTCAGGGTTGACAGGTCATGGTCCTCATGAGTCCCTTCAGGTTCCTACGACAGATTCTGATATATGGGAAATGCTTGACAAAGACGCATACAAGGGAATGTCCACCTCCCTTTGCCGCCACTGAACCAAGAAGTAGCAACTGGACCAGTTCGTATGAGCAGGCAGATTATATCTGAGTCTGGAAAGACACAGATAGGAGAAGTAGAATGTGCTGGGAGCCTTTTCCAGCTGTGCAGGCTCCAAGTCCAGTCCTCTGTGTCTCCAAATCAGCTTCAGGGACGCCAGGCTGGGCCTCAGCAGGGGTGAGTTGCAGCAGGGGTGAGTTGTTTGCAAGGGCCCATTGTTAATTGGCCGGAATTTGCAAGCCAATCGCTATCTCGTCAGCTTTAAGCCAGCCATGTTGGGCATATTTCCACCACAGAAATTGTCAAATAATACAAAATCAGAGATTCTTCCATTCAGAGTGCCAGTTGTTAGGCTTTAAACACACACATTTTGGAGATTCACTTCAAAGTTCATCATTGAGTCCAAAGGGGACTTTCTCTGTCCCACTTGGAGTGAGTACATGTCCCGTGTCCACTGGATGTCTGCCTGGTAGGAGATGCCCCTAAAGGACCACAAGCCTCAGTTTAGCCCTCCTCAGCCTGCATCTGAGGTCTCTAGGTTCCATATCTCTGCATGGAGCTCCCTATAAGAAAAACAAAGTCTCTTCTGATTGTGATCTACCCAGGCAGCTCCGCCCAAGACACACAGTAAGTGTGTGCTGCCTGACTCGCAATGACACAATTCCTCCACCAGGCCTGTTCCATCTGGGAAGGGGAAAGGGCTTTAGCGGGCTCGAGTTCTATCATCCTCTGCTGGTGGAGTCCCCGGAGAGAAGGGAGAGTGGGAGTCATTCCCATGAACGGGGATTGAGCCAGGAGTCAGGTCATTGAGCAACCTGTCGTTTGCGGCTCCCTCCTCACTCTTGGGTAGAACCAGCCCGGCCTACAAGGCATCCGGTTTTCCAGACATCAAATCTCCTCCTGGTGAAGGTGGCTGTGACCATTGAGAATAAGTCAGGGAGGGGCATATTTCTCTTCTCTTCATTGTTTCACAGTGCTGGGGTGCAACCCAGGGCGGTGCACATGCTAAGTATGTGCTCTGTCGCTGAGCTACATACCAGCCCAGGGACATGTTTCTAAGGAAACAAGGTTACTATACTCAAAGCAGCATCCAAAAGTGAACTCTAACCTCACATGTGTGTTTTTATTTGGGTTTGTATGTTGCTTTTCCAGAATGGGAAGAATCTTTTAGAAAAGGAAAAATGGAGACTTCTGTGGGCTTTAGCCAGGAAGCAGAACAGAAGCAGCTCAGAGGACATGGAGTCTCCAAACTGCGGGGCCCAAGGAAGGGATTTGCCGCTCCAGGCCAGGAGGGTCTGTACAGAAGGAGCAGGGTCCAAAACTAACACTGTCCCCAGAGTGCCTGCCTGACAGTGTGGCCAAAGGTCAACTCAAAAAATGCCTCTGAAAACTTTAAGGCAACAACTTAGATTATTTTGCCTCAAAGTGGAAATAAGTGACCTTGGTCTCACATCTCCTGTCCATCGGGATGATTGAGGTGCATGTGTTATCGCTGATATTCAATCTGCTACCAGGACCCAAGAGAGCAAAACGATTCCTCCTTTTCATCTTCCTCAGCCTCTTGCCCTGGCAGAACCTTCCAGAGCTGAGCGACTGAACTTAAAAATGATGGCTGCTCTGGCTCATCGTCCCCCAGTAAAGTGCTATTTCTCCAAGTTGGAGTCCCTGCCACCTGTCCTCTGCCATGTCCACTGTGAAATCACATCGATGTACCAGGAACTTCACGATCCCTTCATCTTGTTAAAAAATTAAAATAAAATGTCCAGGTATCACCCTGCCTTTGACTCAGCTAGGGGACAAGAGCCATGTGTTCTCCACAGTTCTGGGTGCACTGAAGCTGCAAACGGCTCTGGGAAGACTGGGGGTCCCCTCAGGTCCCAGCTCAGTAGCAACTATCTACAGCAGAAGGACATTCTTAAGGATCTCATGCCCTTCTCTGTGCAAATTCCTGACACTCGGGCCCAATTTATCTTCTCCAACTCATGCTGGGTGACAGACCATCTACTCTTGGGGGATTTTCAATATCTGGGCTACTTCTCAACTTTCTTTTCTCTTTTTGGTTTTACATTTCCAGAGGTGTTATTTGTCTTCCTCACATATGTGAACGCAAAGTTTGCACCTTCCTAGCTAACTTATCACCCTCTGGGACATTTACTGTCACATTTTGGAGGGACATTATTGAAGATTTTGGACTTTTGCTTCAAAATGTCTTACTAAAATAGTTCGTTGGCTTTTTTTTGGTAACAAATTATTCTTTCTCATTGCCAACTTGAAAAATAAATACTATATTTTTACTATAAATTTGTATTCTAAATAAAATACATGTGTATCTTACTGTAAATGTATGTCTTTTTTTTTTGGTGCTAGGGATTGAAATCAGGGCCTCCCACTTGCTAGGCAAGTACTCTAATCATTGAGCTAAATCCCTAACCCCTACAAATGTATTAATTTGTAGGGCTTAAAAGGCTTAATTTAAAAGCTGTAAAAGGCTTAATTTAAAAGCCATAAAAGGCTTAATTTAAGCCTTTAAAAATTCAAATCAAATTTTTACTATCTATAGTGTGTTCAGACTATGTACTAAACGGAAGATCAAAGAAAATATAAACTGCATCACGTGGGATCAGAGAATTTAAGATTTTGTTGAGAAAAAGTTCCCAAATAGTGAGAATATAGAGTTGGCTCAATGGGATACACACATCATCAGCCCAAGCGCAAGTTTATAACCTCGACATCTCCAGGCAAGCAGATTCCCACCACAGAACTGGCCTGACATCGAAGGTGGATGACAGCCAGATGCAGAACTAGCAGTTATTTCAAAACAGAACTGGAATGACCTCCAGTGGGACAATTTTAAAACCTTTTATAAAGATCCTTGTGGCAAACATTAACTGAACAATTTACCAGAGCCTACTTTGGGAAGCCCTATTGTATCTAGCTCCCGAGCTTCCAGAATAAGGGGGAAAAAACCAAAAATCCAGAAGCTTCACTCATCTCATGCCATAGACCATTCCATGGCAATTGGCACTGTGCATCGCTCACATAGGTCAAAGGAGTTCATCTCATCAAAGCTTGCATAAGTCACAAGAAGGTGTCCACCTCCTGTTCTGATCTCACTACCATCACAGCTTGCATGCCCGGGTGACTTACAGACACATTACCAGGTAAAACAGACGAACAAGCATGTCCCCATTTCAACTTGGAGGTTGTTCTGCCTAAAGGCCACAGCATCTTTGGTCATATGGCACATCCAGAGCCCCAGAGATGTAAAAATGGATCTAATCTGGCTTTACTTGCCCATTTGGCAGCATGAGTTTCACTTCGATCTTCTACTATGATCTGATTCAGTCAACCTGGTATATTCCAACATAAATCCAGTTTGCGCAATCAAGGGGAAAAGAAAAAGCAAACGATTTTATGATAAATGCAAGGAGGCCAAGTTACTGCCCTGTTAATAGATGTTGTGGTTTGGATCAGGAATGTCCCCAAAGGCCATGAGCTAAGGGCTTAGTTACCAGATGATGGGTTTTGGGGAAATGATTGGATCACAAGGTCTCTAACTTCGTCAATGAATGAATCCATGGATTAGTTCATAAGTCAATGAGCTTATTCAGGAGGTGGGGTCTACTTGGATGAGATAAGCCATGGAGATTTGTCTTGGAAGGGCATATCTGTCCCTGGCCCCTTCCTCTCTGGTTCTTTCCTATTTTCTCTACTTCCTGGCTTCCATGAGATGAGCAGCCTTCCTCTGCCTTACTCTTCCACCATGATGTTCTGCCTCACCTCAGCCCTAAAGCAATGAAGCCAACTGGCCATGGACTGAACCCTCTGAAACCATGAACCAAAATAAACCTTTCTCCTTTAAATTGTTTTTCTCAGGGACAGAAAATTGACTAACAAAATAGATAACAAAATTTAGGATGTTTGATGCCGAAAGAAAATACTAACCCAAACAATCCATACCCCTTCTAAGTGAGAAGTATAGAGTCCAAATCTCTGCTGGAAGCCAGCCTCAGTTTGTTAACTGATGCATTGTCTTGGTTAATCCTACTCGAGCTTCTAGTAGCTCTACCTACAAGCTGAGTGACTATCAGAAAACATATTCTGGTATTGCTGTGTTCACTTTAAAAATGAAACTACAGGAGGGAGGAGGGTGTGAAGGGAGGGGAGGGGAATGGGAAAAAAAGAAGCAACAAGATATATCATGTACAGGTACAAATCCCCTATAATGAATGTTATCGCTATGTGCATCTAAAATGTACCATTAAAATATAATTTAAAAAGTTAAAAAAAAATAAAGCTATAGTCATTAGAGTTTCTTGCACTTACTAAAGTCCAAATGTCTATGACTACGCTACGCAGAGACAGTCTTGCCCTTAAATAAGTGGCTTCTATTTAGGAAATAATTTCCACAGGTATTAATCTGCAGGATCCCAAGAAATGTGCAGAGCCATTCCACAGGTTAGGACAGAATCCTTCTCCAGGAAAACGGAAGGGAGTCTTCACAACAGGCCCGCCGATCTGGCCATACTAGCATTTTAAGTCATACCCGATGCAGAAGTTGTCCCCCATCTGTGGGGATGGGTGGCTCAGGCAAAGTAAGCCAATGGAAACAAGAGGACTTTTAGACACTGTTTGGTGAGATGTCAAGAAGCAAAGGCCTAGATGACAAGTGGCACTGGATTTCCATGCTGTCTGCACATTACTGTGCAGCAGTTGGTACCTGGACATGTTATTCTCCAAACCTGTGCTCGCCCCTGCTCTGGAGCTTTTGAAGAAAAGGTTAGGAGAACAGTCCGGGTGAGGGCCAGGTTGGGTGATGTCAGTGTGGAGTGACACGCTACCTCTCCCCTTCCCTGAGCTGCTGAACGAGGCATTGTTTGTGTGACTGGTGATAGGAGCTTCTCCCATGTGTCATGAACATATGGGCCCCACCGCCCTGCCTGCTGGGCCTGCAGGGAGTGTCGGATGTGTCCAGACAACTCCAGGCTCCAGAAGATGGCTCACCACTGACAGAAGATTGCACCCAGACACTGCCCTGGGCCCCAGGCACTGGAGAGGTCTGCTGCGCCAGGCACCCAGCGCCGTAGTCTTCTTGTCTTCCAGATGAGAAGCAGCAAGCAGGTCAGGCTACTCCAGAGAGTCGGTGATGCGGGACTGGGGTGTATTAGGTGGCTTCTACGCCTGAGGGATAAGAGACGAGGGGGATGGTTATTCCTGGAGCTCTGGCTTAGCGACCTAGCATCATGGGAGCTTGTGCTGTGCATTTTATAACTCAGAAAGCAAAGGGGAAGTGTCTTCATCCAGCAGGTAGGGAGGCACACAGCACACCTGGGGTGTGGGGGTTCTGTCCTGCACCTCCACCTAGGGGTACCTCAGGGACCCCAGGCATGCATGTAGACATCACAACGGCCTGCTCTCCAGACCCTCTCCTCCTTGGGTCCATCAAGCCCCAGGCACCTGGGTGAGAACACACTCAGCTTTCTGCCAGTGGCAGCTGTGAGTGTGACCATATGGACCAGCTGCTGGAGGAAAGGTGTGCGTGGCATTACAGTTGTTGCTGGTCACGAAAGTACCCCTGGGTCTAATTGCTTTCAGGGTTTGTGGACCTAAGACCCCAGCAACTCCATGCCTGCCACATTTCTGAGCAGTGAAGATCCTGTCACGCCTGCACGGAAAGGGAGGTCGGGTGGGGCAACCTCCCAGGATGATTCCCCATGGCCCACTGTCCTCTGTCTCAGTCCCGACTCTGTGTCTGTTGCTGACAGGTGCTTGGTGCAGTGGCAAGGGGGTGGCTCCTACATGACTACTCCCACTCCTAGGGGGACTCAAGGCTTTCTCAGAAAGAGCATACAGCACAACTTCTGTCCATCCTCCTACCTTTGACCTCCACTCACCTGCTGTGTTCGAGGGAAGAGCTATTAAGCTTTTTCTCTGCTTCCAAAAACTGACGGAAGTTTCTGGGCCTTGTGAAATAAGAATTAGTTTGGGGAGGTTACATAGTTTATCAGTATAGATAATCAAATTATAAACACAATAATGTAACTCTACACCACTTGATATGCTAGCTACTAGCCACACATGACCTTTTAATAAATTAATTAAAATTTAAAATTTGGGTCTGTAATAGGCACACTTCGAGTGCTCAGCAACCACAGTCTTGGACAGCACAGCTGTAGGACATCTCCCTTATCACAGAAATTTCTACACAACACCAGCGATCTAAATCCATCGTGCTAGAGATCTACTCAACCGTTCGTTCATTTATTCCACAGGCGAAAGGTGAGCTGCATGTTAGTACCCGTGGGTTGAATAAACGTGGCAAACTGGTAGACTCTGGGTACTTAGAACTGGCCTGGGCACAGGCCTCCTAACCCCAAGTAAGCAGAACCCTTATGAAAAGTCGGCTTCCAGAATGAAGGGCAGAGGACTGAGTGGATCTGGTTGGACTTAAACTTGTGAACCATCCACCTAGCATCTGCTTTGAGAAGTGTCTGGTGGGGAGTTTCGACCTGAGAGACAAGCGTCATAGAGGAATGAGGTTGAAAGAAGGGACGCCCAGAACCATAAACCTCCTGAGAGAATTTCTGATGGGGACTTCCACAGAGGCTGTTTAAGTACAGCCAGCAGAGGGGACAACCATCACCCCATAGTCATACCCCAACCGAAGTGCGTGTGGAGGTGGAAGCTGCTGTGGGCCCCCGGAACTCTGAGACATTCTCCTGCCCTCCATTCCTCTGAGACAGTAGGGAACAGTGGTGGCTTCGTCCAGCAGCTGCTCCCTGTGTGAGGCACTTCGCCGCGTGATTTGAAATGTGTTTATGAAGCGTTCAAACTGGGCCACTGCAGTTAATATGCATAAAGCGCCGCGTCTGGAAAATGATCAGAAGTAGGAAAGGACCAGCTCTCACAGCACTTCCGGGCCAGGTCACTGTAGGGAGGGGAGGCCCTAGCAAGAGAGACACCAGAACAGAGGGCAGCCACCGGCTTCACTCGCTAGAGCCACCATCTAAACAAGGCAATGACAGTTCCTGTGGCCAAGCAGCAGATGGGAAATGCAGACGCCCACGTCAGAGGCTCCAGGAGGTGAGGAGTTACGGATCTTATGAGAGCTGTAACGACAGAGAGTTGGGTCACCGTCACCACTCTCTGAGGGTTGGAGCACTGTCGCTGCCACTCTCTGAAGACACTCATGGATGAGTGCGGTGGCACTGCCTGTATCCCAACCCTCTTGGAAGCTGAGGCAGGAAGATCATGAGTTAGAGTCCAGCTTGGGCAACATAACAACTTAAAGAAACCGTCTCAAAATAAAAAGTGGAAGAAGGTCTGGGGTTGTGCTGTGCGAGGGCCCCAGGTTCAATCCCCAGTTAAAAACATGTGAACTTGTTTTGGGGCACTGGTTTTTTAACACACCAGGAGCACGGAGGTGGCTTGTGAGTGTGTGCGGGTGTGCTGGGCTCACCTGGGCGGCGAGGGAACAGAAGAACAGAAGAACTAGTCTGAAAAAGACTATGAGAACTGGCTGTTAATTTTTAAATATAATGTTTAGAATAGGGTACATATTCACACGATTCAAAATCTAAGGAAATATGAAGACGTTCACAGCGAGAAGTCCTCTTACCCCCAACTGCCTGCTTCCCACACTCCTCCCACTTTCACCTGGGCAAACACCCTCAGGCTTCTTTCATACCTCTTCCGACTTCCTTTATGCTTGGACTAGAAAACCCAAATGCATATTCTTATTTCTCCCACCTTGTTTTACACAGAATGCAGCACACTGCATACCCTGTTCTGCATATTGTTTCGTCATTTAATGCCAATCTCTGATGCCTTGGAACTCTTCCCCGTTGGTACAGAGACACACCCTGGTTCTTTCTCACAGTTGTGTTGTATTCTATTATATAGTTAGGCCACAATCTATTTAGTTGTACCCTAGATACAAGCACTGAGCTGCTGCTTATATTCTACCATGACAACAATGTTGCAGTTCATAACCTTGAATACACACCATTTCATGTATGTGCAGAAGGTCACTATAACAAGATCTCAGACGGGATGATCCAAGGGTATAAGTCTGTGCGGTTTAGCAGACACTTCCAAATTGCTGTCTGTTGCAGCTGTGCTAATTTACACTTGGACCGGCAGTGTTGAAGAGTGACAACAGAAAAGACTAACAAATTCTTGGATTTTTGCCAGTATGATAGGTGAAAATGATGGTTCAGTAGAAAGTTAATTTGCATTTCTCCTAATGAATGAGGTCAACATTTTGTATTTACTTAAGGCTCAGTTGTCTTTCTTTCTCTGTGAAGTTCTGATCATTTGCTATTTTTCTATAGCCTGTTTTTAAAAAATGAATTGTTCTCCAGCTTGCTTACCAATTTCCAGATTAGCCCTTTGTTTGTGACCTGAGAAACAGTTTCACAATTAATACAAAACACAGAGCTAATAAGTAACCGTCTAGCCTCATTTTGATGATTCATCGTGAAATTCCTTTTGAGGCGAGGCAAGGCCAGCCCCACCCCCATGTGCCCATACTGCCCCTCCCCCTAGTCACACCGGGTTTCTGGCTCTGGGCTTCCTTGGGGCCTTTGTATTGGCTGTTTCCTCTTCCTGGAATTAAGTTTTCCCCCTGTCCTCCCGGTATATCCTGCTCCCTTCCTCAAAGCCTGTAACACCTTCTCATTAGAAAGAGCAAGTGGGGAAAGGGGACAGTGACAAAGTGAAACTCTGGACCCCCTCCCCAAGTCCCAGTGAACTGCAGGGGGCCGTGAAGGTACGGGATGGGGCTGAGCGGAGATCTGTGGGATCCTGTGAGAGTTGAGAGGCAGAGCTGATGTGCGGCCCAGGGAGGAAGGGACAAGCAGGAGCCTTCTGCAGGAGAGGGTGTGGTGGGCAGGCCTGGGGGAGGGGAGGGGAAGGCCTAGAGCACAAGCTGAAGAAGGGCGGTGGACAGAGAGCAGGAGCAGGGACAGACAGTATAGACATGAGAGACTCGCCTACAGCATCCCTCAGGGGTTATAACAAAAGGAATTTCAGCTGCACACGTAGGGCCCTGACCCAAAAGTGCTGTGCTCTTCCAAGGACCCACAGAGGGAGCGAGAGTGACCGATGTCTCAGACTCTGGCAAGGAAAGTGCAAATAAAAACAGAAAACTCCAAGAATCTGGTTTAGAGAAGCCGGAGATGGGGGAGAAATTGAAAAGCCGGAGGAAAGACTCATGATATGCGCTAATCCTGAGCCACGTGGTGGAAATCATGCCCAAAACCGCTCATTTCATTGTGCCAGGTTCATTGCTACGGCGAAGGGAGAGAGGCTTCCCTCTGGGGGGTTGAACCCCTGGATGTAACAAGCTCCAGGGCGGGCAAGCAGGAGCTGGAGGGCACCTGTAGGAGAGGGAGGGGCAGACAAGAAAACCCGGGGTTCACCTTTAAACAGGAGCATCCTTACCGACTCTCCTGGGTGGTGCCAGCAATTAGCCTGGAAGAGTCAAAACAAAAAGCTACAGCGGGGCACAGCGCAGCTCCAGGAGAGAACTTGCACAGCATGCTGGAGGCCCTGTGGTCCTGCCAGCAAAGAAAGAAAGAGAGCAAAGGCCCTCAAGGCACTGTCCTCTGAGCCGCTGTTCCACACAGCCACTCCGAGGGCCCCTGAGCACTTCTTCCTGTATTCATTCAACACACGCTTTTGAGCACTTCCGGCATCCTGCATGAGGAGGGTACAGTAGTGACAGTGTAGTAGGGAGGAAAGAGTCCTTTACCCAGCCCGCCCAGCCACTATAGCAGTGAGGAGGCAGACGCCCACCCCCCCAGTGGTCATGTGTGTGCTGATGGAAGTGAGCCTTGTGGGAATGCAGAGAGCCGGGCCCGGCCCAGACTTAGGGTGTCAAGGGGGTTTCATAGCAAAAAATGACTCTTAAGTCAACTAGAGTCCCTTGAGAAGGTCCTCCACATGAAAGGCCCCAGAGAGCATCTGCCGCAGGAGTGGGTTAGAGGACCCTCCTGCACGGTGAGAAGCTGAAGCAGGACCCGGAGGCTCACACTAATACGCTGTACTTCCAGATGAGGAGGAAACTTCGGGGCAACAAATCGAGAGGTGAAAGTTTTCTTCCTGCGGGTTGTTCGACCCAGACTATCTCATTCTTGCACAATGGCTACCCTAAAGGCAACGCATGTGCAGATTCCGGGCCAAGGCTAGAAGCCAGCCTGACAGATCCGCTCTCATTCTCTCGTTACTGACTTTGATATTACCTCTGAGCAGAGGGTCAGCATTTTCTGGTAGCATCATCTGCACCGAGCCCCTCCTCCTCTCGCCAACGCCATTCTAATCTTCCAGCAGCCTGATGCAATATTTATGTGATCAGGACATGGCAAGACTGCTTCCATCTGCATTACAGGGTGGAGGTCAGCAGAGGTTGGCCTTCAGCAGCTTTCTCTTGGCTGCTGTTCCCCAAATGTCCCCCTTCCCCAAGGCCCCCAGGACCCCTGCAGGGGGAAGGTACTGCCCTGTTGCAGCTTTTGCTTCTGCTGCACGCTGGTAGAGACCATCTGACTCCCACGGGGAAGGGGAAAGAGCTGTGTTGCATGCTTTAGCAAATTCTTTTGTAAGCCCACAGAGTCTGCTTGGCTTTTTAATTGTGACCAGTAGGCAGAAGCAAGACGTCCTGCTGCAAGTCAAAATTCCCAAGTCCGGGCTGCCTGTCGTCTCTCATCAGAAGAAGGAATGAGATGGCAGGGCCCGGGTGGTATATTCTCGCATGCAAGTGCACACCTCAATCAGGATGCTAAATAATGAAGACACCTTGGACCGGCTGCCAAGATTTTCAATGAGAAGTGAAAGCCAGTTCAGACATCTGTATTGATTTGCCTCCAGCACAGAGTCGGCAGGAGTTCTGAGCCAGTTTCACGGCTCTCTCGGCAGGGTAGCTACAAGGAGAATGTAGATACAACCTGGTGAGGTTAGCTAACTGTGTGATGCCCGTGGAAACGGCCCCCTAGAAGGGCAGGAAGACTTTCTGCCACAGATGGCTTGTTTCGCCAGCATCTTCGCAAAGTTATATGGTAGCATCAAAAGCATAGATCAGGGTTAGTAATACAAGGTGTTAGTAAATACTGTCTGTCTCTTTCTCTCTCTCTCTCTCTCTCTCTCTCTCTCTCTCTCTCTCTCTCTGTCCTTCACACAGATAAAACTAATCAATCATAATTCTTTTTTGTACTAAAAATATGTACTATTTGGGAGTCATGGTTGCTGACAAAGATCACAGGGCTGCAGAGGCAGTGAAGAGAGAAACACTGGTCTCCTTCACTGGGAAGGGTAAGTCTTCCAGTTAACAGAATTTGAAAGAGTCCTTTACTGAATCCTTGTGAATTGAGGTGTATTCGTTTCTTCCCAGGGGAGAAACCACGCGAGCTTCTGGTTTGTTGGGTGAGTGATGGCCGTGAGAATGGAGATGGGCCTTGAAGGAAACACTTTCACAACCCAGGGAGGGCCTACAAGACCTTTGTAGAGTGCACTGGGCAACATCTGTCCCTGCCCAGGACAGGCATAGATCCTCATCTCCCCCAGCAGCTGGAAACCAAAGGAAAAGCAATAGCACTAGTTGCCCAACCCCAGAGTCTCTTTGATGATTTCTGGTTCTCGGAAAGAATGGAGAAAAGCAGAGTCCCCCGCCTGCCTTCCTACTCCTAAGTCGTTCCATTCATTCGCTATGTGACCAGTGTTTCTTGTGGATCCATCTCTGGTTAGGCACAAGTACTTCAGTGTGGGAATGTGAACTGAGTTTCCTGCTTGAGAATTTCTTAGCTGGCCCCACCCATGTCCCCTCAATTCTCAAGCATTCTTTGCTTCAGGCAGAGAATGCTATCAGAAAGACAGGCAAAAATCTCTGGAGATTCAAAACTCAGGCTCAGCTTCTCACTTGCTAGAACTGAGTATATGGGTGTCAAAAAGCAAGATGTTCTAGTAGCGACTTTTTGATGATGGATCTGTTGTGTATCTTGCTTGTTATGATAATTACATAATGGATATATTTGTCAAAGAACACAGACGTGTGTACTACAAAGAGTGAGTTTTGCTGTATGTAAATTATTACCTTAAAATGAGTGAAATAAACAAAATATAGGAAAAGGGGATAAATGAATATGCAGAATATAATACCATGTATGTAAAACTTGTTACATGTATATAGCAATAGAACCTCCTCGCTTTGAGTACATAAACAAATACCAACGTAACAAGAACCCACAGGGGACAGATGAACACCAGCTTCTCCACAGTCACTCCTTCCAGGGAATGGAGGAGAGTGGGGGGATTTGGCACTTTCTATAGTGATTAATTTATTTTATTTTTAAAAAGAGAGAGATCTAAAGCAAATATGGAAAAATATTAACATCTGTTTGAGCTTGTTAGGAGGCAAAAAGTGCTGTATTATTTTCTGGTTTTTCTGGATGCTAAAATGTTTTATCATTTTTTTAGAAGTATAAAAACCACACCCATACACTCCCAAGACCCTAAATGGTTCTGCCCATAAGCTATATATTTAGAAGTTAAAAGCAACTCATGGAATAAAGATAAAAGTGAAGGTCGCAGGTTGCAGGAGGTGGATTTGGGCCTTCTTTCCAGGGAACGATCAAAAGTGGTCAGCCTTATAGAAGCCCCTGGGGGCTGAGAAGGCCTAGCAGGAATCCCCACATCCCACAGGTGCAGTGGCAGCTAAATGCTTCCCATGGCCAGGAAGGGGTATGCATGGAACCAAGGGAAACAGGCTCTAAGAAGATTTCTGTGATTCTCAAAACAGACACTTCAAATAGATGCGTTAGCATGAGTAATCAAACAATAATTTTACATTGCCTGTACCTTTAAGCTTGTATCTTTAGGTGTTGACTAAATAAAGGACCCATGTATTTATCTAGGAGACAGAAATATATAAGCCATCAGGATGTGATATTCTCAGAGAAAAGGGGTACCATGGAAGCTCCTTGAACAGAAACCCCTCTTCTCCCTCCCTCTAGTCTGTCTCATATTTAGGGCATGTAAGTTATCTACTGCTGTGTAACAAATGAGCCCAAAACTTACCAGCTTCAAACAATAACCATTTATTATCTCAGAAAGTTGGAGTTTGGGAGCAGCCTGGCTGGGGAATAGAGGTTGGTGGCGCTGGCTCAGGGTCTCTCATTAGGTGGTACTCAAAATGCACAATGAGGATAGCGTCATCTGAAAGGTTGGCATGGTGAGGGGGCTGCACCCAGGCAGCTAACTCAGGGCTGCAGTCAGGAGGCCTCAGCTCTTCACCACAAGACCTCTCTGTAGGGCCACTTGAGTACCTTCAGGGATAGCAGCTGACTTCTCAGATCCGAGAGAGCAAGAAGCCACACTCTGTGCAGAAGCAGAAATTGACTATATTCAGCCCATATGCTAAGGGAGGAGCATGAAATACTATATGGACTTATTTTAGAGCCACCCAAAGGTGTGAAGGAAGCCAGATTTCCTGAACTTCCTCCATTGACCTGACCCTCCAAATGTGGTGGGCGATTATGGATGCAGTTACCATGGCAAGAGGAGGCCCACTTGGCAAGACTGGAATTGGTCACGAAGGACTGTGTTCTCAACACAAAGCCCAGGCAGACAGCATTGTCCTAGGATGGAGAGTGGACGTGAGCCCAGACGGCCCCTGCAGGCCCAGGGCGTCAGCATGGGAAGGGAAAGGGGAATCGGATGAGCATCGGTCTGGATCAGAGAGCGCAGGATGCTAGGACTGGAAGGGATGGGCAGGGCTGGGAGGCAGGCAGCACCAGAGTGATCTAGCCATGGAGCTGGAATCTGGACACCAGAAGACTGGCCTGCAGGGACAAAGAAGGTGCCATGGGCACCTTCTCAGAGCTGGACTGCCAGGAGGGCGCCTACTGCATACTGGTGTAGAGGCCCAGCTGAGTGGGCAACTGCTACAAAACTGAGAAATGCTGTTTCGGCAAGAATTGCAGCAGAAGTTTGCATTCAAAAGATCTCAAGTAAAATCATTGTAATTTCAGCATTTGTGGAAGCGTTGTGTTGTAAGAGTTAGTATCATTTTTATTTTAAGTACATACTGCTGGGGGGCAGGGACGATGGTACAAGGGGGTCTGAACTAGGACTTACCTGCTGGCACATCCCAACAAACTGGCATGCTGCTCATGGGCAGGGCCCCGCCTAAGCTGGCTACCTGGAGCCCTGCACGAAGAAGCTGGCAGGAGAAGGTTGGAGTGATGATCACCAAGCCTGGCATCCAATGCAGGGCTGCATCGGCCCACACAAAAGACATTTTTACCATCACCATTTTCTGCTAGCTGCTGGTTCTGCTGCTGGGTTATAGATGGGTTGGGAGATGGAATCCTTCAGCCGTTTGGGAGCCCAGCAGGCAGGGACAGACTCCCCCTGCTACAAGCAGCCCTACGGAGTCCAGCGTGGACAAGAGCAAAGCCAGCCCTCAGCAGGCGGCCGGCCTCTCAGCAAACATCGATACCTACCATGGCAGGCTTGGCAGGGTGGTAGGAGCCCTGCTGAGGTCTCCTCAGAGTCCTCTATTTGTTTATTGACCCCAAGTTGGGATAGGATGGGCTCCATGGAGGCACAAAAGTAGGGCAGAGGGCACCGAGGAAGGATCAGCCTGCACCCAGCCTTGTCTTTGGGATTGCTGCAGAGGTGCATGCTGGGAAAGCCCAGAGCTTCGACGTTTTGCTGGCAGCAGGTTAGCTGAACCCCAGCAGCTCCTTCCCCCACTCAGTTACCCTTCACAGCTGCCCATCCCCCGCTGTCTGGGGTCCTTCTCTAAAACTCCCCTCCACCCCAGGGAAAGGGGCACTAGGATGCAGACCAGGAGGCCAGCGCCCTCCCATCAGAACAGCCAGAACCTGCTAGTGGTAGCTGGTGCCGGACAGCTTTATTTGCCCACAGGACTTGGAGTTAGGGGCCATGGGCTGGCTTATACGAAGGAAGTGACATATGCAAATGAGTCCTGTGCCTGACAGCTTCATCTCAGCACCCTGTATCTCTCGGGCCCCTTTACAGAGAGTGCTTGTCTTTTGACAACCTTCCAGCTTGCCCAGGCATGACTTAGCATGGAAATGGGGCTTGGCTTTAAAAACGCTCCTTGTCACAGTAATGCTGTGGCCGAGAGAGTCTCTGCCCTGAATTATTGAACACGCGATGTTCGCCTTCCCCACTCAGAGCCTTTCTTCTGTGTGGCTCCTTCGCCTGAGTAATTTTAAATATGCAGCAGCGCCCGGCTCACCCAGCCTCACGCTGAGCCAGATTCCTGTCATGCTTGAACAGCTGCCAAGGTTCCCAGGGCACCAGGCCTGGCTCCAGGGCCATGGGGACCACAGGTTTGGGTGAAGAGAAAGCTTTACAACCTCCCAGCTATGTCTCGAAGGCACCCGCAACCAAGCCCACCCCACTCCAAGCTTCTTCATCTGTTTCCTTTTCACTAATGCCACCACCTCCCCAACCACTTCCGCCCCCTGCTTTGGCCACACTCTTCACCCCGCAAGGGACAGCGATCTCCAAGGCTTGTCAATGGTGCTTCTAAAATATTTCCCCAATACATTCGGTCCTCGCTGTTCTCACTATTCCTGATCTATTGGGGCTGTCACCATCTCTCCTCTACATGTCTGTTTGTTTGTTTTCAGGTCTGGGGATGAAACCCAGGGCCTCGTGCCTGCCAGGGAAGTGCTCTGCGGCAGGGCTACATCTTCAACCCCTTCCCTGGATTCTTCCCCCAGTCTAGCTTCCCTCCAATCCTTTGGCCAAGGCAACCTTGCCATATTATTGTCCAGTATTCATCAGCTTTTATTAATTTGAAGAAGACGTCTACACTATTGTGGGTACAATTCAGAGAGAGCTCACTTTGAGTGAGTTCTACCTCATAACTCTATAACCTTGGCAAGTCACTTGACCTGTAGAATGAAAGTAGTAACAATGAAAATTACAAGCAATAATGTATATAAGTGACATGGTTCGAGACCAGGTATCCGGAAAGTACCGGCGACATTCAGCTTTGTAATTATTGCTGCTATTCAATCCTGGCTTTCCCATCTGCCTTCATCATCTCTTAGCCATCACGTGTCAGTGTCTTTACCCATGCTCCTCCTCTGCCTGGAATGACCTTGACCTCTTTGTCTAGCTTGTGAGTTATCACTCGTTCTTTTCCTTGTTTGTTTTGTTTTTTAACCCAGGGCTTTGCACATGCTAGGCAAGTATTCCACCATCAAGCTACACCCCAGCACCTGCTACACCCCAGCACCCTGTCAGTCTTAAAGACCAACTGATGTGTCACCCCCCCTGGGGATGTGGCCAGTGATCCCATCTTTGCATTTCTGTAGCCCTTGCATATAACTCTACTATAACTATCTCTTTACAATACTTACTTACATGTGGATTTCCCTTGTCATAACAGTGAGCACTCAAGAGCAGGAAAAAAAAAAAATGTATCCATTCAAATATACAGCCAGTAAACAAGTATTTGGCAACCATTGTGGGTCAGCCAGTATGTTGGGCACTGCAAACACCAATGTAGCAGAGATCATCTGTATTAATAGAGGGGCTTAGTGGCAGATGGTAGTGTCTTCTTAACTAGTTTAAGAAGATATAGTTTTATTATTTTAATAGTGGGTAGCTCGCAGGATGGGGAGGAGGGCCAGCTTTGGTGTCTGTACTGGCAGCAGCAGTGCAGCTGAGAACTGTACAGACTAAGGAAAGTGACCAGCCACACTGTGGAGATACTCTAAGGAAGCACCATGACCATGGCCTCCCTGAGTGGGGCTGGATGGTAGAAACTCAACTGTACCAGCCACAGAAAAACCAGATTTTACCACTGAGCTCGCTAGAAGAGTCCAACCTCATCGCTTTATCTGTTTGACGTTTCATACAGGAATATCTTCTGGATAGAAATTATGAAGTATGATTGACAGATACGATGTTTAAATTAAACCTCTTACAGTAAAAGACACATTGCCCTGAATCCTCCTCAAATACTCTTTCTCACTTTGAGAGCAATTATCCCGTTGTTCTGGCCACTTTCTGCAGCAGTTCTGCAAGTCCTCCTTCGTGAGTGTCTTCAGCTACACTGTCACAGCTCGATGTCCTCCACGTCCTGAATTGATTCAAAACATCTACCTTTTATGGGCATTTTGACTTTGAGGAAAGGCCAAGAGTCACATGGTGCCAGATCTGATAAATAAGACAGATGAGGACACGCTGCAATGTGTTTATTTGACAGAAATTGCTGCAAACATTTTGGATTACATCAAGGCAGCCACAAAAATGCAAGTAAAGCCACGAAGAAAGACTTCCAGAACTGCTTCAGGATGTGGCAAGAACAAAGAGATCAGCGCGTCTGAAGCAAGGGAGGGAATATGTCGAGGGGCTCAGTGGCAATGTGTCTTTTACCGTACTCTTTTTTTTTTAACTTAAACATTCACTATATGTTTTGATCACACCTTGTACATCACAATCCTACATCCCAGCTGTGAGGAAGTCTCATAAATGCAATTTTAGCTTTTCGGCTCTGACAGGAGAACATGCTATGGAGGGTTTGGAATGGATATCCTTGCTTTAAAAAAATAAAACTCCAATTAGGGAGAGAGCCAAGCAAGCAAACAAACACTATAGTATTGACAGAGTAGTGGTACAAGGAGGCTGTGAAAGCCAGAACAATAGTGCCCAAGTCAGCGAGGGAACTTTGCATGAAATATGCCTTCGTGTGCCAACTTTGAAAAGCTTGCATTTTATCCTGAGCACATAGGGCAGTCACTGACCATTTTGAAAGAGGTGAGTTACATGGTCACACTTTAGTTACAGGAAGATCTACCTGAATTGGAGAGGGACAAGGTCAAGGGGAAGAGCCAGTTAGGAGAACTTTGCAGTCATCTGAGAAGAGAGGATGATGGTGATTTGAGCCCAGGAGGCTGCAGTCAGGTAGAAGAGGAGAAGAGGCAATGGCAGGCTGTCCACGGGGAGAGGACATCTGAGGACTATGAGCCGATGACCAGCCATGGTGTGGGCGGCTGGGGAGCCTGTGGTGTGCTTCACCAAGGTGAGGGACACTACAAAGGGCATCAGTTTGTGGGGGAAGGCGTCAGGTCTACCTTTTAGCATGGTAAGCTGGAAGCACACGTGGGGCTTCCCAGTGGAGGTGCTGAGGAAGTAACTAAATAATCCAAGTCTGGTACTCACAAGGGAGTTTGGGCTGTGTAGTAGCCATCTGCTGATTGCTTTCTGTCTTTCTTCCTGTTTTATTTTTTTGCCTCCTACCTGTCTTATTTTGAGGAAGCTACTCTTTGGGGAAAACACGAGGTTATGTAGCTTTGAGTAATAAGCCCTGTCCTTTGTGAATAAACATTTAACCCAGACGAGTTCAAAGGGAGTGTCAACCCCCAGCCACACAACCAGCACTGGACTAATCAATAAAAACACAGCCAGGCTTGTGCCAGGCCCAATAGAGAGAAGACGGTCTATCTCCTGGGGGCCCCTGTTTACGTCAGGTCACCAATGGGGATGACTATCATGGTGCAGCGTCACCAGGGGGCTGATTGGTTGAAGCCGGGGAAGGGCGTCTCCGGAAGGAAGTAGTAGTGACCCTCCCGCACCCGCACGGAGACCCGCAGTGAGGCCTGCATGCGATGAGCACTCCACGCATGCGTGACGAGCAAGCCAACAGCGGCTTCCAAGCACGTGTGTGTCATTACTACACGGTCCTACAACTAATTGTAGCACCGCGACAGTCACACACTTGGCAGTTTAAGAAAACTCTCTATGACAACAGACCTAGTGGATACACCGAAATTTCAGAACAGGCAGATTCCCGGTCTCCTAGGAATGGAGGGGTGTGTGGGGAAGATCACTTTGAGCGTGGTAGGCTGCTTTGCCACTTACCTTGAACGGAAGACACATATGAGTGCCACTAAACACACCACGGTACTAACTTCCACACCTGGCTGGATCCCCACTTCCGTCCCTTCAATTGGTTGGTGCCGTAAAAATAATCACAGCGTTGCAGCAGAACTCGCTTCCAGAGTCTCAGCACCTTCTTTTCCACCGGCGGGTGGAGCAAGGCAGCAGGTCTAATTACAGTGTGAGAGGCGGTACAAATTACATTGCCACTTTAATCCAGTAGGGATCCAGCATATAAAAAACTATGTACTCTATCGGGCTTAGGAGGGCACACTTCGAGGAACCCGAAGCTCCTCGCATGTGCTCCCCAGCAGAACACGGAGCTACCTTTCTCCATTTTGCTCCTTTCTTGGGCGAACAGGGTGTGAGAAACCAGGAGAGCTTGCGCATCTGGCTATGGATAATTAATTCACTTAACCTCTTATTTTCTTTCCATTTCTCCACTGATGTCCTGAGCTTTAATTAAACAGATTACCCAGAGGGTGTTGTCCACTCTTCTTTCACACGCAGAGAATCAAGAGGCACTTCAGGTGTTTGTCTTGGGCTGCTGAGGAATGGAGGGAGAGGAATACTGAAAAGAAAAGGAACTGGGGAAGTCTGAGTGGGGAGCTTCTGCCATAACAGAATAGTTTGCACGTTGCCCCTGCCTAAGCCATAATAACAAACAAGCCAGGCAGGAAGGCCCCACTCTGCTCTCCCCATTTGTCTGCTCCTTGCTTAAGCCCTGGAGTCTCCCTCTAGCTGTGCGTCTGGTCACAGGGGCACATCTCACCAGAGCCCCTGAGCCTGAGCCGAGGTATTTGCAGAAGGAAGAGCAGGTGTTGTCAGGCTAAGTGGAAGTTTTCTTCTATAGGAGATACACACACACACACACACACACACACACACACACACATACATACCGTGTGGGTCCCCCAAACCTTTAGACAGCTCTGGCCAGGGCTGTTGGTGGTCTCCCACCCCCTTTGCCTGCACAGCAGAGTCACGGGTGACCAGCACCATCCTCAGGGCCCAGCACCAAGCATTTCTCTCCCCACCTCTGGTCTGAACCTGTCTGTCTGCTCCTCTACGCCCTCTCTTTGCTCACACTGGCCCCCCGGGTGCCCTGCCTGCCCCTTCCTCTTCTTAGGGAGAAAGCTGTATGTTCTCTCACATGGCTGTGGGCACACATCTGGAAGGAGAGCCTGCACTTACAGTCAGTCATGAGCCGGTGTGCAGCTGACATCTGTTGAGTGACTGATGGAAAGTATCTGGTTAATTCACACAGAACAAAAAGAGTGTTGGATGCAACGTAGACAAAAACCAGATTGTTTGTTTTCTGCCCTTCCCTGTCCTAACTTCTCTCTGACTGCTCTGGACATGGTCCGCCCCAGGAACTATGGATCTAAAAATACTGCTTTAACTTGGTTAAGTCCCCAGCTGCCTAAATAACCCACATACCTGGCGAGCGAAGGGCTCGTGATTGAGGTTAGGACCCCAGACCACTCTCAGGTTGAGGCCTGAAAAGCTCTGTTAGATCTGATGTCACCAAAGACACACTTTCTGAGACTAAAAAAGCCTCCAAATGGCTTGATCTTTTTTGGCCAAAGTTAAGACCAAAGGCAGCTATTAGTATCACATGAAAGGTAGTGCTGTTATTTTTGAACACTCTCATGCGTTGGGCCCTTGCATAAGCTATCTCAGGTACCTGTGCAATAAATTTTATTTTTCTGTCTTCCTGACTCAATTCCTGGGCACCCCGAAACCCAGGGAGAACAGAGGACCTGGCCAAGTAATCCAGGCAGAGCCAGGATTTGAACCCAGCTCTAACCAGCTCCCAGGCGCGTGCTGAGATTCCTTAGAGAAGAGGAGAGCGGCTTTTTTTGCATGTGCTTTCAACAAAGGGTACAAACTGTTCAACTGCTCCATTTTAGAATTTGAACCTGATCATTTTTCCTGCAGGCCACCTTTTTTCTTAAAGAAGCTTCATTTTGCCTGTTATGGAGACAGCTGTGGCCACAGAAAACCCTGGTGACCCATTAAAATGTCCTCAGCAACACTGCCTCTGGCCGGACCAATGAGGACAGAGCTGAGGACGCAAGTGACAGCCTCCAGTAGTTTAAGGAGCTGCCGGCTTACAGCCTGCTGGCGTTGGTACGGGTATAAATGTCAGTAGGCAAAGCCACAGAAATAACAAACTAAATTAAGCTTTAATCTCCAAACCATTGTAGAGATAATGAGTGTACTTTATAATAATCACCAGAAGTGAGAACAGAGAAGAAAACATCAGAAAAGGCCTGGACTTCAGTTCATCTGCAAACCAGGGATTGTAGTACCAGCCAAGCCCATAGAGGACTAGAATAAAGATGCTTTGCAATAAAAGAGCTGGGAGCAGTTTTAGGAACAGGCCTGCTTACCCATGGGCCTGGCAGCTCTGGGCTTATTACTGTCAGGGACCAGAATGACCAGAAGAACCAAGCCCCGCCCGAGCACACCTTTGCCTTAGGGTAGAAATGCAGCTGGTTTATATAACGGGCTTCCAGGCACACTCATCCCCAAGCTGAGGGACTTTTCTGTGGCTTCCAGGGCAGAAATCTGAGCACCCTGTGGAGCGGCCTCTCCTTTCTAGGTAGGTTTGAGTTATCATTGTCTGCCATCCCTGGTGGGCAGCAGTCACCAATCATGGCAATGTCACCATCAGCTATCAGAAGCTCAACAGGGGTCACTGAGCTTCCTCCAGTTCCCATTCTCATTTTTCCACGGCCTGCCTGGCTCAGGTGAAGATTTATCTGCAGAACCTCTAGGAAATAGGCCCGGGCCAGGGAAGACCAAATACCACGGCCATAGGGAACATCTGCGCCCAAGCATCTGAACGGCTGCTTTCTGGTCTCCCAGGTGTGTGTCCAGGAGTGGAACTGCTGGGCAAAGGTGATTCCACTGCCATGAGGTCTCCAGAACAAGTAAATCCATAAGGATGAAAAGCGGATTCGTGCGTGCCAGGGGCGGGAGGAACGGAATCTGTCCAAGAAATCCAGAGAGAAAGAGGAGCCATATTTCTCATCAATCCAGTTTTAGTTGGCGTGATGAGGGAGTTCCCTCTGCCTCTACCATTACAAGCAAAACTATGGGAACTGCAAGCCAAGTACTTGATGGGTTTAGGTCTTCCTTTGGGTGAAGAAAAGGCTTTGAGGCTTGACAGAGGTGATGGTTGCACAATGCTCTGAACATAATTCCACTGACTGTCCATTTTTAAATGGTTAATTTTATGTTATGTGAATTTCACATTGATAATAGTTTTTTAATAAAAGTTAGGGTCTCCGTCACCCTAGGCCTGCTTTCCCAGTGGGGAACAATATGAAGTAAAAGCACCTGATGGCCTGAGGCGCAAGGGCCATGATCTGGCGTGCAGTTATGGGCAGGCGGACTTGGGAGAAGGAAGTTGTCTAGTAGTTCCAGGATTGCGGAGGGCAAGAGTTTTTACACTGTCGACGCGGCCATAGTCCTCTCTGAAGGTACAATGTGCCCTTTAAACAGCTTTTGCCAACAGCGATCTCACAGGTGTGAGTGTACAACTCTGCGGTGCTTCTGTGTCCCACAAAACAGAGAACCACTGAGCTCAGACTGACATGACGGAAAGGAGAATTTCTGCACATATGTCTGGGCCTTCTCGATCAAGGAGGGAATGCAACCTGGAAAGTATCTCTCCCCCTTTGCAAAGTTTCATCCTGCTCTGTAGACACATTAAACCTCTTCTCTATAATTATAATACTGTACATACCAATGTACAGGTTTGTTGTGGAGAAAATTAAACAAGATGAAGCAGTCTTGTCTTCCAGAATGGTTGGGCTCAAAGGATAACTTTAAAAATAAGGTAATACCCTTCCTTCCTCTTCTACAGATATAAAATGATCATGTCAGATTTTTAGTAAGTCATTCACGAACAAGAGGACCCAGTAGATATTACCGAAGAGTTCAAAAAAGAACTCTGGATTGAGTTCTTTTAATTGATTGATTGATTATAAAAGAACTCACATTTATAATCAGTTTAGGATGGCTGCAGCAAATTGAGGCATGGGTGCAAAACTGGCAAAATTGTTCAGTCTTCCCAGGGGTGATATCAGCTGGGTTCTGCATGCAGGACTCTGCTGCAGCATACAGACAGGGATTCTTACTTCTGGTTTTCTACAAGCCAATAGCATTCTCTTCAAACTTGTAAGGTGGCCTCATCAACAATAAAGGTAGATGGCTGACCAGCCCAAGACACCCAGTGAATTTCGAAACCGCTCACAATCTTTTCCTACATGTACTCCAAATGCCAGGCGTGAGCCTCCACCCCACGGGCCACTGTATGTTCTTTCAACCCTGCAAGATGCTGCGATGTCCCTCCCAGGTCATAGAGCAGTGAACTATCGGTCATCCTGCAGGCTAGAAAGACCGTTCCTCCCATTTCACTGTCCTGCTTTGTCAAGGGCTTTCTTCCCAGCACTGGAGATAAGGTTTCCAACCGCCAAAGGGTGGCTTCTGTTCAGTACAATTTATGGGAGTCCATTGGTTGGAACTGAGGTCCTGCACTAGGCCTAATGGGCCAAACCAAAATGGGGTCACTGAGCCTCTAGTTCCACATGACCGAACTGAAGCTGAATTGCTTATCTGACTGTCCAAGCAATCAGGAGAGAAGGAGTAGCCATATTTCCCATCAATCCAGTTTTAGTTGGCATGGTGAGGGATTTCCCTCTGCTTCTACCATTACAAGGAAAGGTACGGGAACTTCAAACCAACCAATCTGCATTTGTTTTTGATTTCCATTTCTCTCCATCCTTTTCTGTCTATGAAGTCAAACCCTTCTGCTCTTTTCATCTAACAGTCTCCAGGGAATTCATTCTATTTTACAGAATGAAGTGTTGCCCTCTTCTAGAATTGAAAATAAAAGCCAGTCTTTGTTGTGATTCTGTCTTTTGACACCTCGCTGTGAGAAACCTTACCTGTTCCCTTAATGAATGGCAAAAACAGAGCTTAGGTGCAGCTGAAATGATTTCCTGGGTGTATAAAATTTGTCAGGCTTGCCCCTCCTATTTCTTCACAACCCCTAGCTCATGATCCCCAGGTAGGCCTTACCCACAGAAGCTGTGTCCCTGGGCCTTGAGCCCTGACATGTGAGAGGCCTACAAGGTGCAGTCCTGGTGTTAACTTGCCCTGGGGCCGCCCTCTGTCACTCAGCCCCCTGCCTTCCAAACACCCAGCTGGGCCCACACATGATTCTGTTCCTCTGACCTCCCCACCCCAGTTCAATGCTTCCCTCCTTGAATCCTGGCGATGGGTGGGACAGCTCCTGGCTGGGGTAAAATTGTACTCAGTTGTTTGAAACAAGAGGCAAATACTACAGACCCCAATTGAGGGTTTTTTTTTAAATTTTATTTTTTATTAGTACATGTTTGTAGTACACAATGATTATATTTCTCATAGAGAGTTGACTCATGCACATAACACACCTTAATTTATTTTTCAGGACCCCCTCCCTTTTGGATAAGGTCTATCTCGTATTATCTACCTATTATTTTGCACTTTATTTATATTTCGTGATCCTTTACCTTGTGCGTCTGATTTATTTCACTTAACATTATGGTCTTGAGGTGCATCCATTTACCTACACATGAGTTAAGTTGAGTTGTTATCTGTATTAAAAGCCAGATGTTCTCAGAAGCTGTGGGGTCTGGATGGAAGCAGGGATCAGGAAAGGCTCTGCCCCTTCTTAGGGTTGGGAAAGTAGAGGTGTTCTGTGTTGGGGTTAGCCAGAGAAACAGGACTGCTGTGAAGGAGAGAGGGAGAGAGAGAGAGAGAGACGGAGAGGAAGAGAGAGGAGAGGGAGAGAGAGCAATCAATCTAGTTTCAGGAGCTGACTGAGGAGACCATGAGCGCCTGCAAGATGGGCCCTCAGGCTGGAGATGAGAACGGAGGAATGATGTTGTTGTTCATGTCAATTTCCCCTTGCTGGGGGAGGGTCGGGGTTCTACTCAAGCCTTTGACCCCCTGGGAGGCCCACCCACATCATCGAGGGTATCTGCTTTTCCCAAAGTCCATAGATCTGAATGTAAAACTCATCCAAAATCATCCCCGCAGAAACATCCAGAAGAACATTTAGTCTGGGCACCTTGGCCCAGCCCAGCTGACGCAGAAATTAACCATGACACCTTCCCAAGACCGTCACCTGGCTCCTGGGATTCGGCGGGCGAGATTTCGGAGTGGCAGCTGAAGACTCTGCTGAAGAACAAAGCTAGTGCCAGGTAAAGGCAAAAGAAAATCAGGTTTCCAAGTGGGCAAACAGAAGGTCAGTCAGGAAACCAAACTGCACAGACTGCTCCAATCTCCCTCTCTGCTCCCCGGAGAAGCCAGGCTACCTGTCCTACCTCCTGGCTTATCGAGGGCTTAGCTCCTGGTTGCCCCATGACACTTCCTGGGTTGGCAGAGTTGGTCTGTGGTCACAAGGGAGCTGCTGGGACCAGGCAGAGACAGTGAGGGGCAAGCCCGGTTGCTGGGGGCCTTGAGCAAAGAGGGAGAAGCTCCGCCCCACCAGACCTGGGAGCTCATCTTCTCTGTTGGAGGCTTCGGGCCCCATGTAGGAGGTTGACTGATGGGCCCCAAAGAGTTGTGGCCTCACCCTGACCCTGGAACTGTGGATATGATCTCATCTGTGGATGTGAACAAGGGGGTAGCGGCAATCCAGCATGAAGTCAGCTTCCTAGGTTTGATGCCTGACTTCACAGTTTACTGGCTCACTGAACTTCGGGAAGTATTCACTAGTTCTTAGTGAATTTCAGGAAGTATCCAGTAGTCCTGAGGCTCAGTCTCCTTCTCTGTCAAGACAGATAAGAGCCTGCCTGGTGGGATTGCTCAATAGGTTAAGGAAGACAGATCTAGATTCCAGTCAGTGCACAAGAAATAACCAGTATTATTGTTATTGCAGAAGCTATTTCTTAGCTGTCCTCTGCCTCCTACCAGAAGGCCTGGAGTACCTTCTGGTCTGACCTGGGAAGTTGTGCTTTTCTCTTATGAGCCAGGAAGACAACTTGCAAAATGTGTGATTACAACTGGCCTTGAGTCAGATGAGCAGAACAGCAATGAAAAGGACACCATGGCAGAGAGCACAGCCCAGAGAGAGGAGCAGGGCTCCTGACCAACTAACAGTGGGCCTACCTGGACTTTCAGAGCGAGGGACTGGCAAGTCACAATGTGGGGGTTGGGATCCTTGAGCCTGCCACCCTCATGCTCAGAAACATTGTCTCACACCTCTGGTGGACCGTGAGAGCTGGCCTTGTGAGACACAGCCGCCCCTTCATGTGGTCTGCTTCTCCTACACACTGAAGAACAACGAGAATGTGTGCTTTTAGCTTCTCCTAATTATCCCCACCCCTAAGTCCCAAGTTTTAAATTCATTAAAAATGACACTTTATACTCAGACACTTGTACATGCACGTTCATAGCAGCACTTCACACAACAGCTAAAAGGTAGATACAACTCAAATATCCACCAACACACTAACAGATAAACAAAACATGTATCTATACAGTGGAATATTATTCAGCCATGAAAAGGAATGAAGTACTGACAGATGCTACAACTTGAGTAGATTTGAACACATGCTAAGTGAAAGAAACTGCACATCTAAGTTCATATATTACATGATTCCATTTCTTTAAAATAACCAAATTAAATAAATTCATTGAGATGGAAAGCAGACTGGTGATTGCTAGAGGATGTGAGAACGGGAGAATGAGGGTTAACTATTTCATGGATGCAGAGGTTTTTTTTCCTGGTGATGGAAATACTTTAGAATTAAATAGAGGCAGTAGTTGCAAAACATCGTGAAGTACTAAACAACACTGAATCGTTCACTTTAAAAATGATTATTTTGTTACATGAATTTTACCTCGGTTTTGTTTTTTTTGTTTCAATGATACTCCTCTAGCTGTAAAAGAGTCCAGAGCCTAAACACCATGAGTTCTAGCCTCTCCTTCCCAAGTCTGGTTCTAAGATCTTTGCTTCTTGCTCAGGGAAATGAAAGAGACTGCAAACTGGGAGCCAATGCAATGACTCATCCTTCAGTGAGGATTATTTTGAAAAGAAACAACCAAAAACCCAGGTCAGGCCATCTGCAAAAGATGTATTTGATTTCAAAGCAAATTGTTCTAAGTTATGGTATCTTTCTTGCATTCAATTAAAGGTTCCATTCCAGAAATACTAGTGTTTCTAATACCTCCCCCACACCAACTGTAAATCCACCAGCAGGTTTCTGGTTTGCAGTGAGCCCTTAATTCCTTCAGAACGGGTTTGGCCAAAGCCCTGAGTGTCTCCCCTGACATGTGGAGGGGAAATCGCTCCTCCCACTGCTGTGCCCATTCTCTGGAAGGTCTTCTCAGACAACAGCCCCAGGAGCAAACATGCAGATGTGTGGATAAGGTGAGCTACGTTGGGAGGATCTTTTTCTGCTTCAGATGGAACAAACATCAGCGTCTCCAGGGTGATGGGTGCTGGGAGCACAGGACTCCCTCGTGCCACTCAGGCAAAGCCCCCCTCTCCCATCCCTAGGCACGGTGACCCATGGCCAGTAGGGCAGCCTATCGGTGCTGGGAATCTAGACTTCCGGATTGTTTCTCTGGTCACCCTAGGAGGTTCTCTTTATCTACCAGGACCAAGATGGCTCAACATCATGTCCTGCAGGAAAAAGGAACGGGAAGAACTAGGGTGCAAATACACTGCTCATTTCTTACTCTCTTTTTCTTTTCTTTTCTTTTCTTTTCTTTATTTTTTCTTTTTTTGGAAGTTCAGGACAATGAACCCAGTGCCATGCATGTGTTAGGCAAGAATTGTACCACTAAGCTATACCCCCAGCCCTCTTCCTTTTTTGAAACTGGATCTCGCTAAGTTGCATGGGCTGGCCTTAAACTTGTCATCTTCCTACTTCAGCTTTCTGGATAGCTGGAATTACAGGTGTATACCACCACACCCTGTTCCACTTCCTTCTAAACACAAGAACCTGGGAATTTCACACATCATTTGCGCTGCTGTCCCATTCGCCAGAATCTGTCACACCTAGCTGCAAGGGAGGCTGGCCGGGTGCCCATCTTAAACCTCTATGACTATAAAGGCGACTACATGTTGGGAAACACAACTGAGACTACTAGTTCCACTAGCAAGCTTAAAATTACTTCTTTCACTAACACTCCTGTCACCTCCCTGTCATGTAGATTGCCCACCTCTGGACTTTTGCTCAGTCTCCTCCTCAACACAGAATGTTCTAGCTACCTCTCCACACCCATGCTGCCTTCACCTGCTCTTCAGGTCTCACATTGTCCCCAAACCTTCCATGACAACCCTTGCAGAGACTTCTCATGGCATTCTTTGGTTTTCAAGTTTTTATTGTACATATGTTGGTTGATGTAGCTAAGTCTAAATTTCATACCCAGACAGAGGGTTTCTGAAGATCAGGGCGCCTATTGTGAATTTTTTGCATCCCCAGAGGTCTCTAGACTAGTGTTGAACAGCCACATGCACATATATTTAACAATTATGCTCTGAAATGAATTGAATTTGATTACAATGTTAAATGTTAAACAATTTAGGAAAGTATTCTTATTTTCTTTCAATTATGCTATTTTCCACCTAACCAGTAGTAACTAATCTTTCCTATTACACAGAGACACACACCACACACACATTTCATATTCAAGAAATGGATTTTATTCCTTAGTTTTTCACTCAGTTGTTTCCTGGGGAACTTTCAGTCAACATTACCTGCTCTGTTTTTAAAATTAAGTAGGATAACCACAACCTAACCATATAACTTCATAGCCAGTGCTAAATAAACTGTAAAGAGAAAAAAGTCAAGATATAAGTGTAAGCTGAGTCAAAGTGTTTAAAACTTATTGCAGTGGGAAGAGCAAAGATTCTAGTATTTGACTTTCTAGTTTGAGCTTTGGTATATCTCCCTTCTAGGCTCCTCCCTTGACCTTTCTCTGCTTCCTGTTTGCCATGAGGCAAGCAGCCTCCCTCCACCTAGGCCTTTCCACCACCACTTGGTGCCTTGGAGCCAACCATACAAGTATGGAAACTTCTGAAATGTGAGCCAAAATAAACCTCTCCTCCTTTAAACTGTGAGAGTCAAGAAATGCAATGAAGAAAGTAACTAAGACAGTGTTGCTTTGGCAGTTCCAGTGCCTGACACTTGGTGGCCTTGATACAGCGGAGGTAGTGACCCTTCCTTTGCATTGCTAGATTCTGACGAGCTCTTTCCTTTTGTCCCTCCAGCCTCAGGACTGCTTCCTGCTTTTCTGTCTCAAAGCTCCCATTTAGATGTTCCAACACCTGTGAACCACACACAACCTCTGCTTGAGACACCCAGCATGATTTCAGTTTTTCTGATAGACTCTGAGTGACACAGTATGCAGTATGATGAATATACTTAAACTGCTCAGCATATATTAGTTCTTCCCTAAAGGATCCACTTTGTTTTGTTAAAAAAGAATATATAACAAGAGTAAAGACATATTAATTTATTTCTAAGATTATTATTTCTTTTCAGAGTTCTTGAGATTTCTCCATAGGCTTGAAGTATCCTACAAATACACTGATCCTCAGCCTCAGACATCAATCAGAATCAACTAAAATCCTCCAATACACACACATGTTCAGGCTCACTAAGGACCTGAATGTCAAGGGACAAGACTGACATAGGTGCGTTTTGAATAAGTTCTTCAGGTAACTGTTCTTTGTGCTGAAGTTCGAGGACCTCTGGTTTAAATGCTCAGAACATAGTGCATTAATGCACATGAGTTCCTGATGTCTCACAGAGGGTACAATGTTACTTGCTGATTGGTATCCCAGTAAACGTTGTTGGAAAATGACATCGACACTTTATCCTATCAGCTGAATAGTTCCTTGTTTCAGTTACACAGTGTTCAGACCAACTTGAGCTGGCTGCCTATCCTGGACCTAGACGTTTTGTGGCTCCATTTCAGAGGTAAGGGGTAGACCAAACTCCCCTAGATGGTAAGTGCAAAATCAGTGATTAACTTTTGATATTAGGGTAAGCACCAAGGAAAACTGGCTTCCTAATACTGAAGCCTACTCTACCCAAGGGAAATTCAAACCTCAAAATGGAAGTATCGCGGGGAAGACAGCAAGGAGATACCACACTCAGCAGAGCAAGAGCGCTGTCGGCTCGGCTACTCTCACCTATCCTTTCCACCATTCTTTCTACACTGGCCTGCTTAGAAGAAAGCCTCAGACCTCTGAAAGTATTGTTCTTTCCAGCCCTTATTTCTCTCACTTAACTTCCGTAACAATGTTCCTAGATCCAAATCAGAAGTTAAGACCATGAATACTGAAGGAGTTTTTGGCTTCTCAAGAAAACCCAGGTGCTAGGTTGTTGTGAAATCCTCTGCAATTGTTGTTTTACCAAATGAGATGCAGTCTCATTAGTCAGTTCTAAATTCCATCTCAATCAAGAAACCAATGAAACCAGTAAATATAAGGGAAGAGGGCAGAGCCCAGGAGGAGTTAGTACAACATGCTGGGTGGCTGAGAAAGAGTAAGACTGACTCTACTTATTTTTTTAACAAATAAATCAGAGCTAATGCATCCAAATGGTACTCTTTTTTCCATGTTGCCATGACTCACAACATTTAAATTCATCCCTAGAGCCTGTTAGATGATTCAGAAACATTCCCCTTGGCCTCCAATCCTCCTCTGTGAATGGATTTGATTTTTAGAAACAACTGAAATCATTTGAAAGTAAACATGATGACCAAAACTGTGATAAAGCCGAGAGACATTATTATTTGGTCAAACCACGGTAGCCAGTGGAAACCAAGAAGAGAAGAGAGTGTCAACTAGTTGCAAATACAGCTTTCAAAGAGAAATTGCAAGCATTAAGAAAATGTTTAGAAGAAGACTTCCAAGATGACTATTTTAAGGGAAAGATTTCATTCTATGTCAACAGATCAAATATATATGGATTAAAAAACAAAAAGCAGTGTGATTCGCAATGCTATACTCACAGAAGTTGTTCTCAGTTCTCTGTCCACATACGAACCCTGCCCTGCCCGTCCAAGGTGTCCTCGTTGCCTATTATGGCCAAAAGCAAAGAGATTGTCTAAAAAAAGAATGGACTTGGGAAAAAGATTGGTGTGCAAATCCATGCCTCAACTACTTATTCTCTCTCTAATGTTGAGCTTAAGTTTGCTGAGCTTTCACTTTATTATCTGTGTGATGAGCATAAAGCGTAATTCCACCAAGTATCACTCAACAATGGGATGCGTGACAAGAACCACATCCTTAGGTGATTTCATCTTTGCCTGGACAGCATTGGGGAATACAGCGTTCTGCATATCCTAGATAACAGGAGTTTTCCCTTCACGAACCAACACTTTTGCCTAAAACTGTAATCATTTGGAAGGAAAGAGGTCACTCTAAAACATTCTGTCCATCTCTGTACTTTTTAAAGTAAAGGGTGTGATTTACCCTTTTTGTTATAATTGCTTTATAATTATATAAGCCTCAGATGCAGCATTGAGAGCCTACTTTTTGAGTGTTCTTCTTTCTCCTTCCTTGATGTCAGGCATTGTCTGATATTATGCTGCTGAGGCATCACACATTCGTCAACCTTGGAAACAAGTAGACACTCAAGCACACCAGTGTTCATGAGGGTGACCACACTCTAGTTAGGGATACGGGTTCTCCAGTGGGCAGACCTGGAGCAAGACTCTGCTTCAACCATGTAACCATGAGCAGACTACTGTACTAAACCTCAGCTCTGCACGCCATCAGTACCTCCCTTGTAGGGGTGCTGCGAATCTCCAGTAGGGAAAGAGATGTCAAGTGCTTAGCGTGCCACCATCAGAGAGCAAAGGCAAATGCCCAATAACACGACCTGCCTTTATTACTACTATTATCTCTAGGAAGCAATCTTCAAGAATCACCGAGCTCCTTATCACAACATGCATGAACTCCCCGTCTTTGTGGGGTTTTTGCATCTGTCTTGAAATAAGGCAGACAGAAAGTCTTCTCCATTTCTTCTCCCCAGATCTAATGGACTCTCAGATAACTTGAGCCAGTTGAGAACTTGCAGTCATCCTGCCAAAAGCCAAGCCGCTCGTTCTTGTGAGGGTCAATGGCCTCCAGATGGACCATCGCTGCACCTCTGTGAGCTGTGCAAATGGAAACACCAAGAGCAGCGAATGTTTCTGTTAGATCTTCGGGGGCAGAAGGCAGAGCAGGAAGCCCCAGAGTCTCTTATCTGGCACCACTAATGGTAGCAGAGAGGAACACATGGAGGAGCGGCTGTGGGGACCTGATGAGGGTGCCTGCTTTTCTATCTGTGTGTCCTGCGGGGGTGCTAATTAAAGTCCCCACTCGTGTACCCTTCTGGCCGCGTCATCCCTTAAATTAGGGGATATAATTTAAGGTCACTCTGAAGCTAAGCAAAGACAAAACAGCTTCAGTATTTATCAACTCCAGATTAGGAGCAGAGGCAAAGCCTGGCCCTGCACTTCATTCTGCACAAGCATCGCTAATAAACCACCCATGCATGCTTGAGCACGCTTGCTGAGTTCCGGCTCCAGCCTTTGCGTCATCTTCACAACTAACACAAGCTTCTCCCAGGGGCCCACTGACCCCAGTGACATTCCCAAGTCCTGAAACAAATGCCAAATCGGGGTCTGTAGCAATTTTAAATTCTTACATCTCAGGTCAATTCTCCCTCTGCCAAACTTACATGCCCTCCTCATCAGCAGTTGTAACTCACTTTATACAGTAGTACTTTCCTATGAAGCAGGGAGCCAACAAATTTTTATGAGGCAAATAGTATTTTAAATGCAATAAATGGTGTTGTAGTTACAGTGTATCTCTTACTGTGTATTAAATTATCCTGAAAACATAGTAGATGAACACAGTGCTAAACATTTATTATCCTCTGTGTCTGCAGGTCGAAATCAGGAGTTCCTTAGCTGGGCAGTTCTGGTCTGGAGACTCGTGCAGAAGTTACCGTCAAGATGTCACCAAGGGTCATGGTCCTCTGGATGACCTGCTTCTAAAGCAGCTCTCTCATGTGGCTGGAAGAGGGTGCTCCCCATGTGGGCCTCTTGGGCCACCTGAATATTCTCAGAGCAAGGCAGGTGACATTCTTCAGAGGATGTGACCCATGAGAGACCAAGCCAAGTGGAGGCGGCCTTTCCTATGACACAGCCTCAGAAGCCCCATCAGGTCACTTCTGCAACGTTCTATTTATTAGAAGGGAATCGGTCACTTCACATGGAGTTGGGGGGATGAGCTGTACTTTTAGAGGAAGCACTGTCACAGAACTTGCGAACACATTTTAAAGCCACCACAGACATTTAGGGGTGCATCACTCACTCATTCCGCCCATGCTTACTGGGTTTCTACGGTGTGGCCACATTGCTCTAGATGCGTGGAATGCATCCTAGATCAAGCAGAAAAAGTCCCCGCCTGCCATTATGGAGTTGAGTTCTGCTGGAGAGAGACAGAAGACAACAATAAGCATAATAAGTGCACTCTGCAGAGTGCTGTAGATTGAGGAGCTGGGAGTGGGGCGGACAGGAATCCTAGAGTGAGGTTGCATTTTTATTAGAGTCCTTATCTTCGGAGTTGCCCTCCCTGAGAAGTTGAGCAACTAGCAGGAGATGGTTAGGGGTAGAAATGGGCCCATGCAGTGTACTACTTGGCCTCGAAAGACCATAGAGCTTTGTTGTTCCTTCTTGGCTCTGGTCATTCTTCCTGTGTTCCTTGATGGATACTGATGGGGCGAGAAGTTTCACAACCTCCCATAAGAGCTGCCAGTCTTCCCCATCCTTAAGTCACACCCAGGTAGCTGCAGATAGCCTGTGCCTACAATGCAGCACATCCAAGCAACACACTCGGCCCCAGAGAGGTCCTATTTGGAGGAGCGGTGTTACAACACTGAATGTATAATTTAATGTTTAAATTCAATCATGGCATGTCTGCACCTGGAGGTGAGCTCCAGAGCACACCCCAACATGAGCTGCCCTGCCTGGGGCAAGATAGAGGTTGAAGATTTCTGAATGGTGATTTGGGAAAAGATTTTCTGGACATGGTACAGCCTACAGGAGCCAGCAGACTGTTAGACATGAGGAGTCTTTCAGGAAACTTGCTGATTTTGACCAGGGTCTTGGGAGCTAGGGATGAGGCAGTATTGCTTGGACTCCGGGGTAAAGGCAAGATGTAACAGCCAGCTCTAATCCGGCTGTCAGGAACAGCTGATGAGGCCCCAGGGAGGCTGGAAGGAGGTAGTGTGTCTGTATGTGTGAACTTTAAGGGACAGTTACTGTCCTAGAGAGTAAAGTGACCAAGATCTTCAGGACAAAGGCCATCCTCAAGGTGCCACACAGCCCCGGCCCAAAGTAAGAGCACAGAGGTGGTGTGTGGCATTGGCTTTAGGGGCCAAGGGCAGCCTGGGCGCATAGAGATGGTGCCTGGCATGGTGGTAGGAGACTGAAAGAGAAAGTTTGACCCTTCAGGTGCTGTGGCCCCAGGAGCCTGCCACAAGTGGGCAGCAGTGTCCAGGATGGCTGACGGGGAAAGGACTGGAAGGGGCATGCTGTGTTTGGAGTCTGCAGAGCCTCAGAAGCCTTCCTCAAGGGCTGGGCAGGTCAGGCTGGGGGCAGACATGTCCGAGTTTGGGTCCTGGTTATGTCATTGCCTAGCTGTGTCTTGGAGAAGACTCCATCTTCCCTTCAGCCTCAGTTTCCTCACTCGTCAAAGCTGAAGAACAATGCCTTCCTCACAGTTCTGGTACGAAAATAATTGAGATAAAAGACTTAACACACTCCCTGGCCTCTAGGAAATAGTCAGCAAATAGCCGCTATTTTTATTGTTGCTATTTTTATAAATGTGGTGGACAGCTGCTTGGTCTGGTTTGTTTGGTTTTGTTGCCCAGCATTTATTTCTTCCTCGGAGAAGCTGCCCCCACCACACGGTCGTGGTGTTGGGCTAATCCGAAGACCTGAACCACTGCTGACAAGGACTAGGCAAGGGACCAAGCTGGGCCGATCTACTTTTCTCTCCCAGGGACTGGAAGTCCAAACACAGACAGGCAGGAAGTCAGTTCCCACTGAGTCACCCTGTGACAGAATTCCACGATGAGTTCCCAGAGTCTGGTATCTGCTGTCATCCCTCCCAGGGTCTGTATCCAACTCACTTTTCCACTGCTGGAGTGTGTCTAGTAGCCCCTGAATGAGCCCCTCACAAGCTGAAATTAGGCAGAGTCATTTTTTCATTGTTTACAGCCAAGAATCCCTGTCTGACCAAACAGCCATAGGGTGTGATGTGTCTACAGAGATGGCCATCTGAGGGGGGTTGAGGGAACCCAGGTGGGAAGGAGGGTAGAACCCTCCTTCTTCACCTAAGGCCATCAGGAGGGCTTCTCTGCCACTCTTCTCATTCTACATCAAAATTTTTATCATGTTAACATGTATATATTTAATTTTGGACAACTAGGTAGTCACCTAGAAAAAAAGAAGCTGCGCCAATTTATGAAGGTATATTCATTCTAAGTTGATCAAATATTCAAACATATAAAAATGAAATTTTAAAGTCACTAAAAGAAAATATGAAAATAGGGATGAATTTCTTTATAACCTTTGAGTAGGAAGGGATCATTCTAATTATAACCCAGGATCTATGAAAGAAAATATTTCTAAATATTAATTATTTGATCAAAAGTTTAGCAGAAAACAATAACTAAGACAAATGACAAACTGAAAAAAATGCAACACAAAAGACTAACTTTTCTAAAATATAAAGAGCTCCTAGAAATCAACAAGAAAAAGGTTAAAAATCCAGCAAGAATGTGGGCAAATGACATAATCAGAATCCAGAAGGAAATATAAGTGGCTCTTAAATATGCAAGATATTCTTAACATCACTTATAATAAGAATAGAAAGATACCTTTCTTTGTTTATCAGATTGACAAAAATTCAAGTTTGGCAAAATATTTTTCTGATGAGGCTATAGAAAAATAATCACCCTCACCCAAATCTGGTGGGAGATATTGCTATGACAATCCTTACATTCTTGATCTTCTATGCACTAGCTTCCTTCTAAGTCTTCCTTCACAGCTACCATCTTAAAATGTATCTTTACTATCATCCTGAGAATTTCTATGCTTACTGCATCTCATGTATTGAATTCCCTGTGGCCTGGATCCCAAGTCTCCTTGATTTATTTATTCATTTTGGTAAAATATGTCCTCCAGTATCTTCCTAAAAGGGAATGCCTAAAAAAATATTGTGAGACCCTTCATGTCTGGTAATGTTGTCATTACACCCTTACACTTGGTATTATTTGGCCATGAATACCAGAATGGAAATATTTTTCTAAACTCTCCATTTAC
This sequence comes from Hystrix cristata, assembly GCA_004026905.1. Lineage (NCBI taxonomy): Eukaryota > Metazoa > Chordata > Mammalia > Rodentia > Hystricidae > Hystrix > Hystrix cristata. The sequence continues at coordinate 48,183 of PVJO010012472.1, forward strand.
TTGCAGCACCACTGTTGCTATTGAGAAGTCTGTGCCATTCTGTTCCTGTTCCTGTTTCATGGCCTACTTTTTCTCTTAGGAACTCTCTCCAAAATCCTGTCTTGATTTCTGGTATTTTGAAATTTCATGATGATGCACCTTGGTATGAGGTTTTTATGTTGTTGTTATTATTATTATTTGTTGGGTTTGGGAATTCTGTGGGATCTTTTCATCTTGATTTTTATGTTCTTCAATTTTGGAAATATTTCTTGAATTATTTGTTTGATAATTTCCTACCTTCAGGTTAATTTCATCTGTCTTTCTGAATATGCTACCAGTTGAACATGGGACTACTGAATAAGTCCTCCCAATTTTATATTTTCTCCTACTTTCCAAAAATCTGTCTTTTATTTACTACTTTCTATGAGATCCAGCAACTTTAACTTCTAACATTTCTCTTGAGCATTATTGCTATGTTTTTATATTTGAAGAGCTCTTCCTTGTTTTCTGATTTTCATAGGTTCATATTTCATAAATTGGTAGTCTTTTTTATCTTTTCCTGTTCCTTTACTATTTTCTGTTTCCTCTGAGTTCCTTCTTCTCCTCCTCCTCCTCCTCCTCCTCCTTCTTCTCATTTTTTTTTTAGTTTCTGTCTTGTGTGCAATCAAGTTGTCAGTCTCCAATCAGTCTTAAATGTCGAAGTCTCCCAATTCCTAAATCCAGTCTCTCTTTGGTTTTTCAGACTGTTGATTTCATAAAATAACTACAAAAGCAATATATGAATGCATTCTCACTGCCAAAGATTTGGACAATAGAAAAGTGTACTGAGAAAAATATGGAAGTCCCCACTCACCCCCACTCCTGTTCCCGAAAGTAACCACCGACATCAGTTCCAAGTGCCAAGACAACTTTCTAACACACAGGTCAACTCGTCTTGAGTGAATGCAGATGTAATCATCGGCTTTCGTGGGTGTGTCTCTCTCTGTGTTTTAATTTGTTTATTTGAGCTTTAAGAGTTATTTAACATTTGAATTGATTACCAGTATTTGAATATTAGGAGATCACATTAAAATCCAGATTCCCAAACTGACTTTAAAAAGTTGGGAAGTCTGGCAACCCAAGAGCCACATACCCATATTATGAAAGGACATCTTCTCCACAGTTCTCTTGGTCCCCACTTGACTCATGCTGATTTAGGTTACTTCCCTGCCTCCTGTAAGCTTGAAATAGGTGACTTCTGGGTTCAGGAGTTAGTGATGTGTACTCCAGACATTACATCACATCCACCGCTAGTAACAGATTAGTCTACTAGATCGCAGGAAGCTCTTCCAGACAGGAGCACATGAAAAGAGAAGACCTTCTTTCAGAATGACATAGAAAATAGTAGGCTGAGGAAGACTGGGACCCAGGGCCAGTGAGACAGTGGGACCTGGAAGACAGGACGGCCTCCCTAGCTACAGGTGAAAGTGACGCCCTGCCTTCCCTGAGTAACATTTCTTCTTCTGGTTTTCTCTAACATGGATTCCATAACAGTGAAACCAACTTTCTGACTTCTGGGTATGTTTTAGTCACTTTTTTAATTTCTGGGACACAAACCCAACACCCACAACTTAAAGGAGGAAAGGTTTATTTTGACTGACCTTTCAGTTCAATCCAGGAAAAAAAAAAATCCTTAGATGGCCTTTCTGGAGCACAGTGGCCTGAGGCTCTCTTTTCAAAGCAAAGACTTTCCCTTTTGCAAGGCAAAGGGCAGGTCATAACTGTTGTCTTAACTCAAAGTTTTTTCAGCATGCTTTCCATTGCTCCAACTTTACAGGCATTTCCTTTCTGGTGAAAGTTAAAAGTTTTTAGATCATTCAGTTGTACTGTTTACTCTTGATTCTCAGTGTAGAGCTACCTAAAAGCTGCCAACAGCACCCATGGCACAGCCTCAACATGAAGCTGCCTTGAAATTTTCTATGCTGAATTAATTAGTCCACTGCCCCTAATCTCAAAGTCTAAGGACATGAGCAAAATGTAGACAAATTTTTCACCAGAGCATTACACACATGGTCTGGAATGTAAATGCCAGTGGAGTCCTTGATCTCAGCTGAAACATTTTGAACCTGGTCATTACCATCTACATTACTGTCAACATTTTGGTCTTCTGATCTCTGACCAGAATCTCCCCTCAAGCTAGGCTTACAGGATTCTAGGGCTGCTTCTCCTCCCCATCTGCAAATCTTTCCAAATTTTTCCTGAGAACCAGTTCCAAAGGCTTCTGAACCACACGGTCATGTACAGTCACAGCAACAACCCTACTTCTCCAGTACAAAAGTCTAACATCAAGTCAGCTATAAATCCCCGTAATTGAATCACATTCCAAAGCCCCACCTGTAATCACATGAGACTTTAAGGGAACATGTAGATACAAACCATAACAGGGTAGAAAGACAGGTAGAAAGGCGGGTGAGGCGGGATGCAGCAGAGAAGTCGACCTGCTATAGGGAGAGGACAGTAAGTGTGAGCTCTCTGTCACCATGGCCACTGCATCCTGAATGGCTGCCACCAGCCCTCACATGGCTGATTACCAAGGCTGACTCACTGCCACTTTCTCCCCACTCAGGGACAGGACCCAGTTCATCTGTTTATTCCTAAGCAATGTCCCTTGCAATGTCCTTTGTGTATCAAATGCAAGTGGATTTCAGAACACATAGCTCTGATAGCTCCAAAGGAGTCTTCTATCTTATTTAACTTGGTAAGTGGGCACTCATCCAAAGCAAATTACAGTTTAATCCCAGATGAATGCTAATGAATAGAGGTTTTGTGAATTTTAATGTTGAAAAGGGCTAGAGGGTGCCTGAAAAAATCACTTCCGTGAGCAGGTACTTTGTTGTAAGAATACATTACAAATTCGTTAGAGGGAAAGAACATCTCCAGCATCCTATTTAATTCATTAATATACAGATAAGTCTTTCTCTTAATGCCTGGAATGGTTTTGGGGGAAAGTGGTCCACCAGAGTTCACCATTTATTTCAAGTGCCCATAGAAGCTAAAACAAAGGACCTCCACCACTAACAGCTCTCCTGGGACACTTTCCACAGATGAGCGATGTGCCCCTGTTGTGGCCACTGCCTTCGCCTTACCCCACCTCCAACTTTTCTCCCTTTCCCTGCCAGCCTCACTCCCAAAGGTCCTCTAATGAGTCCCCAGTTAGCCTTCAACTCTGAAACCTGTACAGAGGTCACAGAAGCAATATTGTCAGCACTGTTGGTTTTTTTTTTTTACTCCCAATGAGACACCAGCCTTTCCTCCACTAAATTGCTTCACTAAATTTTACTTGGGCAATGAAAGGGTCATCTCTGGTCAGATTTTTTTCCTGAGCAGAAGTAAGAGTATTTAGTGAGGAATGTAGGGAAGGATCCAGGTTCTCTCTGCGGAAACTGTCTTAGGATGCAGCCAAGGAGAAAAGAAAAGAAGAGGGCTAAGTAAACAAACTGTGTGACACTTCTCTTTCTTCTAACCCATGTTAGACTTATTCCTGCCTGCATTTTATCTAATACTGCTATCATAATTTCTCTTGTTTGCTTCCCCTTATCGTGTAAAAAAAGGAATTCTGCACCATGATTAAATCTAAATGCTAAAATCATTTAAAATCCACTACCCCTGGGACATCCAGCAAAAGGTAATAAGTTTCTCCAAATGTGACCTAATTATAACTGTCCTTTTAAGTCTTATTTCTCATTGGGACCAAACATCTGAGGTTAAAAATATTTCTTGAAACAGGTCCATGTTGCCACAAAACTTTACAGAGTCACTTAAATGTTATCCATCTTCCCGATGTATTTTTCTCTTCTGTTCCCGTGTGATAAAAGCCAGACAGGCTGGAGAGACAGGAAGCCAGGCCGCACTTGAGCAGAAGCAGGCCAGGCCAGGATTCTCATGCCAGGCCACACCTATCATCTGACTAGGAGACAGGTCACCACTAGGTCACCACATGTTCCTGGGTGCTCTGGGCACTGGGAAGCCCACATGATCCTTCAGCCCCCAGCTGAGCTCCAAGAACACCAGGCCTGGATGGTCTGAGCTGGGTGTCACAGAAACTTGGGTCTACCCCTAGTGGCTTGTTTGCTCGTGCCTGGCTCTCCCTCTGTCTCCAAGGTTCACTGTTCACTCCCTCTTCCTAGTGTCCCTTGCAGTAAATCTTCCAAGAAAATCTTGTTTTCCGAGCAAAAGAAGCCCACTGTGTGACCGGCCAGCATCTCTTGCTTTATTCCCACTGACTTGGCCAGTCCTGGCTCCACACTGTGCACTTCTCTAAGGACACTTTCAGAGTGGTCTCCTTTTCAGCCTCTCTATTTAACTCTCTCTTTAAAAGAGCAAACAAGGGGGTTGGGGATTTAGCTCAAGTTGTAGAGCGCTTGCCTAGCAAACACAAGGCCCTGAGTTCGAGTCCCAGCTCCCACAAAAAACAAAACAAACAAAAAAGAGCAAAAGATGCAGGTGCTCTTCTGATCTGAGGACATGCCCTGAGGCTGTGTTCAGGACACCCTATGTGTTCTGAAATCAGACAGGCTTAGGCTCCGCCAGGTACACAGGCTTCTAAGCCTCAGCTTCCTCATCTATAAAATAAGGATGATGAATGAGTAAGTTCATAAGATTGTCATGAAGATTAAAACGGAAGCAAAGAAAGCCAAGCACACCACACAGCCTACATGTGGAAAGCACTCAAGAGATGTGAGCTATTGTGAAGCTACGCTAATGCCATTAGTACAGACAGATAGGAGACAATATTTCTGCTTGGCAAAGGATGCCAGAAGGATTCAAGCCAAAGATGACTAGAAAGTAAATTACCTTAGCCCTCCAGATGCTCTTTCCTCCTGGTTCCAACTCATAAGAGAAGCAAACAGCTATGAGAGAGGGAAGCTGGAGCCGGGATCATACCCAAGAGGCTCTGATGAGAACCCACAAGCAAAAACATGCCATTCCCAAGACTTTCTCCAATTACAAAGGAGAACCTGCATCTTAAAGTGAGCAGATACAATTTAATTCCAGATATCCAAACTTACTCTGGGCTAAGTGGTGACCGTGAGCCCCTTCTGGGGGTGGACATGGAGATACCAGTTAATTAGTGTTCAAAGCTGGATTTGAAATGCCAAGTCTGACATTGAGAGCTTTGTAAAATGATATAGATAGCTGCTGAGCGATCCCTACCCGGCCTTGCCGAAAACCACTGCAGGCTTCTACCCAGGGAGACAGGAAGAAGAGAGACAAGAAGAGAATATTGCCACCTGGGAGACGCAAGGAAAAGCCCAGCGAAGAGTGAAGGTGTGGGAGCATCACTTGGTGAGGACTACAGTGGAGAAAAGGACTGGAAAGAGCGATCTAAAAAGCAGGGATAAATATCATAGCACACCTGTATCGTGCACCTGCTGTTTTCTTATCCTGTGCAAGATGCTGTGAGTTAGAGGAGCTCGTGTCTCAACAGAGAGCATCGGCAGCATTTCTAGAGCATACTACAAAAAAGATGGCTGGTTCAACACATCTTCTAAAGCCTATATGTAAAACAAATATAATGAGAATGTAAGAACCTTCCAATGATATTAATAATCAGAAAGTACACGAATATATTCTTAAAGAACCCCTGAAATGGCCTATCCCAACCCATATTCTAACCCTCTCAAAAAAGAGTATTCCTCTTCCCACAAGGTGGAGTCACATTGTCCTGCCACACTCTCCACAGGGGCTGATACGTGAGCTGACTGAGACTCAGGGTTGGACGGTCTAAACAGAGTCCACCCGTCCAGATGCTGGCTCTGTGTGGAAAGTGGGTTGGTCTCTCGCTTTGTTTTTCTTCCTGTATCTATGTGTAGAGGGTTTTCAGTTAATCGATGTGGAGCCAAAGAGCAGGGTCACCCACTACATTCCTTTCTCAGGGATACTCTGACAAATGCCACAAACTTGGCGGCTTAAAACAGCAGGAATTCATTTTCTTCCAGTTCCAGAGACCCGAAGTCCACAGTTGAGGTGTTGTCAAGGCTGTGCCCACACTGAAGGCTCCAGGGAACAACCCCCTATACATTTTCCAGTCTCTGGTGGCCCCAGATGTCCCTGGTTTGTGGCTGCCTCCCTCTAGTCTCTGCCTCTGTAGTCACACAGGTTCCTTCTCCTCCCATGTCCACGTCTTCGCCCCTCGTGTCTCCACTAATGAATCTTATCATTGGGTTTAGGGCCCTTATTGGTAATTCATGAGGATCTCATCTCCAGGTCTTTAACTTAATTACCCCTGAAAAGAGATTTTTTTTCCAAATAATGTGACATTCACTGGTTGTGAGGATAGAACATGAACATGAGTTTTGGGGCCACTTGACCTCCATGCCTGGCAAATAAGCAACTTGCTCTCAAATTCTGGTCCCAAGGTTTGTTCTTAGTAGACTCTAAACAAAGCAGGCAGCAAAAGAAATTCAGTCCTTACTTATGGTACCATGAGCATAACTAGGCTTCTACACCTCACATAGAAAAGATGCCAAAGCAATAGCTCCCACTGTGAGTCCACATTGGGTGCCTGTTTGGTCCTCCACTGTACCCCGAGAGTCTGGCACCCAGGTATCAGTACAGCCAGGGGATAGGAAGGGTACCTGTTGAACAGACAAAGTCTCACCACCAGGATCCTAGGTGGAAAAAATAAACCTCAATTTTATCTCAACTTTCTTTTACGGCTTCACTGAGACATAATTGCATGCAGTAAACTTCACCTATCATAAGTTTTCAATGTCAAGATTTTTAGTAATTTTTTAAAGTTGTGCAATCATCACCACAATCTGGTTTTAGAACATTTCCATCACCCCCAAACGGACAGCCCTCCTGTCCATTTGCAATCTACACTTTCACTCCCGTCCCAGGCTGTCCCAAATCTGCGTTCTGTCTCTACAGACTTGCCCTTTGTGGAACTTTCACACAGAGAAAAATCATATAATACATGTAGTCTTGCTGCTCTTCTCTTTTGCAAACCAGGGTTTTGAGGTTTGACCAGGTCGTGATGCAGGGTGTATCA
>PVJO010012473.1:0-55340 GCA_004026905.1 Hystrix cristata
CTTTTATGATTTCTTAAAAGTTTGAGATTAACTTGTGATAAGAGAAATTCTGTATTACAGGATTTTATAGAGTACTAGCTTCTTACATCCTCCTTGAGATGATCGTTGTAGAGTACGCCCAGACCCATGTTCTTATATCCAGACATGGACTTATATCCAGATGCAGGGCTCATGGACTTATATCCAGATGCAGGGCACACTCATAACAGAGAATCCTCTACTCTTTCAGGAATTACCTCCATGAAGACAGCAATACTGGCCAATACCATTTTGCCTTCCTGTGGTGGCCACAGTTGATAAGCATGATGTATAAGAGTCTGGTCCTATTCCCTCTATTATGGGCTACTGCAAAGGGCTTTTCCCTCAGAAGGGCCTGACAGGCTGGACTGCATTGAACCCGTTATGGGGTTTAATTGCTGTGCCAACATATCCTGCTATTTCTCCTCCCAGAGATGTAGATAATGTAAGTGATTTCTGAAATCTGACCTACTTTCTAAACTTGTGCCAGACCCTAATTTCCAGGGAACCCAACGTATGACCTGCATTTTGTGGTCATCCAGCTGCACCCCAGGTCAATACACTTCAGCTCAAAGAGTTAAAGCCCTGAAGTAACCTTCATGGTATACTCATGTCTGTTTTCTTTATATAATTACATGTTTTACATCTGAGATCAACTAAAGCTATTGGAAAGTTGATGCAATTATTTTCACATCTGATGCTTAACAGAAGCTTTATTTGTTATAATAAGGTATACATTATTCTCATTGCATTATAATACTTATATTATTAGTTATATTTCTTTTTAATTTTTTCTATTTTGCATAGGTAATTACTAGCTGAAATAATAATACATTGTGTATTCAAGGTAGAACTGGAAGTTTCAAATTCATAATAAAAATAAAAGGTTCAAATAGTGGTTAAATGAATGACAATTTAGCCAAATGCTCAAAGCACAATTTCTTTGGAAGTATAACCATAGCTTAAAGGTCTTAAATAATACTGAAAAGTTTCCCTTGAGCTGAAGATGTAGCTATATGATACAGCGTACGCCAAGCATGCGTGAGGTGCTGAGTTCAACGATAGTCTGGAGAAAAAGAGTTTCTCTTTATATATTAAAGTACTGCTGGGTGTGGTGGCACGCATTTGCAATCCTAACACTTAGGAGACTGAGGCAGGAAGATTCATGTGAGTTCAAGGCAAGCCTGAGCTATATAGTGAGTTCAAGTCCAGCCTGAACTATGTAGTAAGACCCTGTCTTAAAAAAGATAATAAAATAGTAAAATAAAATATTATCTATGAGATGTAATCAAATTATATGGTGAGTGCTGCTGTCAAATGCCATGCAGTGAAAAAGCAGGCTTGTAAAATGTTACTGCTGTTTTTATTCACCTTATTCACCAGATCTGCCAGCACACAACTTCTTGCTCTTTCCAAAAGTCAAAAAGACCTTGAAAGGTAATTTTTAAAAAAATAAATGAATAAATATGCTCTTCGTATATATTTGTGATACATAATAAATACTTCCTTGTGGGGAATTGGTACATATACATAGTGCATCTTAATCCTGTTTTCTTGCCCTTCATCTCTCCTTCCTTGAGTCCCCCGCAGTCTTCATCCATCCTCAAATCCCCTTCAGATCTTCACAAAAGTCTACTTCCCTATTTCTAAAGGCTATATTTGATCTTGATCTTTAAATTATTTATATTTTATGATACATATTATTTATACTTTATGATATATTTGACTTTTGGTGTCTGATTTATTTCATTCAGGACTGTAACTCGAGAGGCAAACACCGTGAATCCATTCAGGATACTGAAGTAGCCATGACAGTGACACAAAAGACGTGCAAGAAAGAAGGCTTCAAGAGCTGCTGCAGAAAGGGGAAGGCGCAATGAGATGAGTGTGTTCAAAGTCAGGGAGAGCATTTAAAGGGGATAAATGACAAGATGTTTTTACTGTACATTACCATATTTTAAAATTAGTCCTAATATACATCAATCATTCATTCTAGCCTTTGTAATCCTTAAAGGAATTGAAGAATTTAATTCTCAAATAAAGAAAAGTAAATATACTAGCTGGATAAACAACTTTGTGCTATTCTGACAGATGCAAAAATTTCAGCAAAACTCTCTGGTTCAGATTTTTTTCAAACGACATTATTATTCCTCTATATTTTTTGCTGCTGTGAAAGAGAATCATTTCAGCGGTTTTAACCTACTGAACAGAGCAATGCATTTTCATAGTGGAATATTAATATGAATTATATAACAGAACCAAGGGACCTACCTGGGAAGAGCAAGTAAAAGAAGAACATGTCCAGGTAAAACAGACTTTAAAAGGAAAATCTGAAAGCTCACCGGGGACCAAAGAGAACCATGCTACTCTGAGAGACAGCTCAGGAGGGGTGACTAACGTGGAAAGCCCACCGGAGCAACTGTCAGATTTCATGTGAGACAGCTTTTTCATTTTGTTTTTCCAGCATTGAAAATTAAGGTTTATGGTTTTTTAAAGAAACTTTGAAATCAAATAGCTTTGGCAATTTGAGTCGCAGTAGAACACAATAGAAAATATTGTAGAATTGCACCCACCCACCCACACACACACATACACACACATATATTTTAGGATAGTAAGACTGAACTTCCCAAAACAATTTATAAAATCAAAGAGATGGAGTTTAGCTTTATGTATGTTACATGTTTTATGTGTTCAGCAAAAGACAAATCAATTACATCAAATTGTTATACATGCACATCTTCACATTATACACATATATAACACGATCGTGCATGCAAACCTGCCTGCACACACATATTCAGGAAAGTAGGGATTTTCAAAGAGCATCCAGCTTTACCCCGTGATTCTCAGTGACTGCTGCAGTGTGCAAGCAGATTGGTGTGGAGGATGAAAAGATTTCTGGGAGGAGAGACTTGGTCAGAACATCTAGAGGCTCAGGATGACTGTCTGGTGCAGAGCACCCACTGGGAGGGAGTCTCAAGGGACCAGCACTGAACCGAGAATTCTCTGGCTTTTATTGAAGTTACAGAGAGCGATTGTTTCAAGGAACAAGGGGTTCTGCTATGTGACACGTGTAAGCAATTTATCAGTCTTCAGAAGGGCAAAGGCTGAACCTAGTGTGCGTTCCTGTTCTCTACACATACAGTGCAGTGCCTTTATGCTTTTGGCCCACAAACCCCTTCTTAACCATTCGTTCTTCTGGCCAGGGCACCCACAAGTCACCTGAAAGAATATTGTAAAACTATGAGAGAAGATATCTGATTATTATTCACAAATGTTAGAGCGAAGAACTTGGCTCAGAAATATGCCAGATTAACTTGTGAACTCATTCATATAGGCTGAGAAGCACTCTGAGAACCTATTATAAATGGGTCAAGTTTCTCAGCAAAAATGAAAAAGATGATTGGCCTGAAGATGCTCATTCCCTTGGTCCAGTTACATTAGCTTCATAGCGCGCGTGTCCTCTAGTGCAAGTATAAAGAATGATAGCAACCAGAGTCTGATCTCAAAAATAATCCTTTATGTGGAACTTCAGTAAGACATAATAATTGTGTGCGTGTGTGTGTGTGTGTGTGTGTGTGTGTGTGTGTGTGTGTGTGTGTGGTTTTGGGTGCTGTGTATTGAATCCATGACCTCAAACATGCTAAACATATATTCTAATATTGAGCTACAACCAGAACTGATATGCTTGTATTTTTAAATATATAAAACTCTTATCAATATTTATAATGTTCTCTATTTTTATTAAAAGTTTCTAATTAATTCAGTTTAGCATAATATAATGATGGCTGCATTAAGAAAAATCGTTTGCACATATTACTGGTATATGAACCATGAAATATCTTGCTTTTCCTTTTTAGTGCTAATTGTATGAAATCACAGTCTTCTTAAAAAGACACCGAAAGCTACTTCTCTCACTTATATGCAGAATAAAAGTTAAATGAATGTCAGCAGGTCGTGTGATGACCTTTGTTCAAGACTGCAAATTTTACTGTTAAGAAACCAACCGATTTTGCTTCACATTTAACAAGCAAAATTATTTTTTTAAATAAAGGAACTGAAAAGATAAAGTCTGATTAATTCACACACTTTCACCAAATATGTGACCACTTTAACATCAACATAATTATGTATTCCCTTACAGTTTTATCAATCAATTAATCCTACATCAGATATAAGATATTTTAGTACATAGTACAAAGAGAAAAGAGTTTCTATGAAATGTTACAAAAGATACTGCAATGTAATCTGGCAAATGTAAGAAAGATGGTCATTTTCTTCCTATGTTATGAAAGGAATATAGTTTAGGTTTTTAGTTCTTTCTCCATAGTAAGGAAGGCTTTGAAAGAGGCAAAACCATCCTCTTTCTACTCTCTCACTTTTCCACCTAATAAGAGCATTACTTATTTAAGCAAACAATTCATTAGGATGTTTACTGGGAGATGAGTTTATCAGTGGACTGGGTCACAATAACTTAGGAAACCATGGACTCTACTACATTAAATCTTTCCCCATTAACTTTATGCTAACCAAATATTCACTAATCCATATAGCTGGATGGTGGCTGATGACTGCATCTACCATTCAGACCAAACTCACTTCTCTTCTCTGGACTGCGAGTTAGGCTTGGAGAAAGGCTTTGTCAGGCTGCTGGCTTCTACCTGGAGGTTATTAAGGACTACTGGAGGTTACCGGTTATTGCAAACTTGTTTGTGTAATAATAAAACCAACAGTTACTAAGCAGTATTTTTATCTTTATATTTTATTAATTAGAAAAGAGCAATGTCTGATTTTTATCGCAAGTTACAAAGCTCAAGGGTACATACTGGAGAGGTGAATATAAAACTGGATATGTGTATTTCTATTATTTTAAGTAAGATATTTTTAAACTGAGGAGCCTCATGTTTGCAAATCAAAAATATCTGAGAACGGTCACAGCACGTGGATGGGAGGCAAGATATTTTTAGGTATAATGATGATAAATATTAATATTTATAGTGTGCTGTTGATATGTCAGGTTCTATGCTAAATGCTTTATGTGGAATATCATTCATTTACTCCTCTCGACATCTGAATAAGAATGATAGTGTTGAAAGCAGGATGCCGCAAATGTAATAAAACTATTTCAAGTTACACAGGGGAATTATTGCACTTGGTTCCCAAATATCACTGGGCCAGATATATAGATATATAGATATATGTCTATCTATCTATCTATCTATCTATCTACATGCACACACAATAATGGGTTAAAATTATTAAGTTTGAAGGATTCTAAGATCATTTTGTTTGTTTGTTTTGTTTGTTTTTTCAAATTGAGCCCTAAGACTCAATGCTCCTGAGAAACTCCTCTGTCAGTAGTTCTTGGAACTAGTATAAATCGTATTAATTTTAAAAATAAAATTGTAGATAGCAACAATATAAATCTAACTGATATATTTAAAAAAGTATTGTCTGTACTTCTGAGTCTTGAATTGCTTGCTTCTGGTGAATTCTAGAGTAATAGAGACTAGCTTTTTTTTTTTTAATAGAGTCCAAATAATCTACCTCTATTATTTTAAATGTTAGATTCTCTTCAGATAATGAAAATATTGGGTGAATGAGGAAGTGGCAGATATAGGGAATACCTAATACACATATGCACATGCACACATACAAACATTTGTGAAAGTTCAAAATAATTTGAAAAGATATTCAATTCATTACTAATCAGAAAAAATGTGAGTTAAAAATCAATTGAATATCATTTTGCAGCCATCAAACAGGGAAATATGGCAAAACCTGCCAGGAATGTACTGTAGATCTATTTGGATTTCCTAATTTGTAGAATTATATTCTGAAAAAGAAGAAGACTCGTCTTTGAATTTTCATTTATTCTTCTTTTCGGGTAACTGTTGTTAATTGTTATTCTAAACCCTAATCATTAAAGGTTTACACAATTAAATATGAGGATTAGACCATTATCAATTCCCAGATTTAGATATTAATCCAGGATGCACATAAATTGAAATTGGCGTATACATGCTTTCAACTCTGCCAGATGTTCTGAGAAATGGCTGGAAACTTAGGGATTACCACCAGCATATTGATTCGATAAAACTCATTTGCTTCGGCATATCAGAATAAATATGTTTATTTGGTAGTCGACAAAATGAAACTCAGGACAACTTGTGTAAGTTGAGCCTCCATTTCTTTGATGTTCATTTTGACTTCAACTCTTTCTTTTGAGATGATACTGATTTGGAAGAGTACAATTTTAACATTAATGCTCGTACAAAAATTGTAGTTCTCACAATCATTCTTTTTGTGATTCTATATAAATACTATTTTAAAGTGTTGAGCTCTCCATAACCACATTTATCAAAAGCCATTTATACTTTGTTAAAGTCTTAGTAAGATCAAGCTTGAATGGCTAGACTTGTTTCCAGGACATTCCAGATTTCTAGAAACTATAATAAATCTTGACAATTAGCAACTTTAAAATCAAGTTGACTAATAAAAGAATCTATTAGGTTATGTACATAGAAAACCTCCAAGACAGAATAATCAATTGCATTGTTTTTGTGAACTTAGGCATCTCTAGGGATGATGAAGGTAAATCAGGCACTGCGATTTTACTTTCTGTAGAGGAATCAAACCAAGATTGTGAACAATGGTAGTCCACAGTTTGCTTCTTAGAACAATTTTAAAAACTACTGAGTCAAGTTTAAAGTCCTTTTATTACAATAAATATTGTTTTGCTTGGTTAAGAATGGTAGCAGAAAATTGTAAAAGCACCAGAGATATTTCCTTTGCAAGATATTTAGACACTTTCCTTCTCAGGAATTGTGTCGGACCTACAGGGTTGTGCCATTACTGGAAATGAATGTTCTAACAGAACCATTTCACAAAATCTGCTGTTCTGTGTGCTTTTTTGTGTGTTTTTAATTAGATGTAAATTTTTACTTATTTCTGAAAATGATTTGAGATAACACAAACTTTTAAAATTCTACTAGATTGATGAAGAAGCTGAAGGAGGAAACAGGAAACTCGTGTTGTAGGTTTTATTCTGAACAAACTGATCTATAATTTTAGATAAAATATATATGCATAATATGTGTGTAGGTTTTTCTAACATAAGAAGTGTATCAGTTGCTCTTTTTTTTAAATTTTATTTTAATGGTACATTTTCGATGTACATATTGATAACATTCATCATTGGGGATTTGTACCTATCAGTTGCTTTTAAAGTATTTATTTTTAAGAAATGCTGAAGAAAAATCTCATGTACAACTTTATAGGCTAGAACTTTCCTCAATATGTACTTACTAAGCCATTACAGGAGATTGGTTTAAATGAACTTAATATTTGAAATTCAGTGAAAGCACTTTTACAATTTATTATAAATTTCCCTCTGCATATTTACAATGCATTTCTTTTTAATTGTGAGTTAGGAAGAAATACATGCATCATTCCCTTTTATTTTGTCTTCTGACTGCAAAGTATATTGAAAAATATTAGTTATGAATCTGAAGACTAGAATTATAATTTTGAAGCAATGAGGAGGACAGTGGAAGTGTTTGTTTGCATATAATACACATTGTTGAAAACTCTTTACAAAGTGCTGGTGACTGCTTCTTTCCAGACATGCAAAATTATTGACTCTGTAATAATATATGCAAAAGGTAAGAATGTTTTTCAATACCAGGAACACTCATTTTCAGAAGGGAAAGCCCGTGGTTGAAATCATAATCATTTTCTTATTTTATATGAGTAATAGTGAGGAAAGTCAATTTGGAATTAACCTCAAACCCCAGATGCTTGCTGATTCTTTTATTGTAAGGGTTTTAATGAATATAGAACACATTATCAAGATAGTTGCTTTTAGGTAGTTTTTAATACAGTTTTGAGTACTATGTAGAGGCTTATTGGTTGTTTTTTATAATGTATTAATAGAGTTTAATTTTTGAAAGTCTTACCTTTACAGAAAAATGAAGTAGATGCTAGAGTTCCCATGTGAAAAATGAGGCTTGTTTTTTCTCACATCTCATGTTAAGACCTCTCAAGCATTCCTGAAATTAAAGTCCATAAAAAATTAAGGGCCAGATATACACTTGCATTCCTAATCTTATACTGTTTTATTTCATCTTTTATGTTTTCCTTAAAAAGAATTTGAGGAATTTATAAGCTTAGTTTTAGTACAAAGAATATATTTTCAATTTGCTGATTTATGATATTATTCTTTATTTTCTATTTCTTTAATTAAATTTTTAACACGCTTTTTTCATTTTAGTGTATTTATTTACGTGGAGTCACTTTTAGTATTTTATTAAAATGAATATTAAGTTTCCTTTAAGTTACATGTCTCAAAATAATGCCAAAGATAATTTAGGACTCTTTTCTTTTTTCATTATCGCTTTTGAAAAGATTCATGAATTTTGATTTAATATTTAATTTCACTTATTTCCTTGACAATTTATAAATTCATTATTTTATTGTTTTGGATTAATGGCTTATTTGATATGAGAGGGTTTATTGAAGTATTTTAGAATTTTATTGGACAATATTTAGTTATTGTGCATTATAACATCTATATTAATAAAATATGTTAAATTTTTGTTTAGGCCCAAGCAACTCACTGCTTTATGTACACTTGATCTTAACCAAAAGGCCAAGAAGTGATCACTGCTTTATGTAAAACACCCACGACATTTTACAGTTTGTTTCCTGCATTTGAAGCATTTATGCATGTTTTAGTTATTCTAGAGTCGATGGGATGTAAGAGAGCAGATTTAATACAGAACATTTACACACTACAATATTCACACACACCAGCCAAATGCAGGAAGAGTGAAGAACATCTGTCTATGCACTGGAGACTTAAAGATTCAATCAAGGGCTGAAATCCCATGGTAATGTCTTGTGTATGTCCATGTCTGCACTAAAAGACTGAAGAACTCTTTACTGGAGCCAGGATACGACACTCACAGTGGAGATGAAGACTAGAGCTCCCACAAAGCAAACAGCAGCCATGCTCCATGACAGCAAGGCCCCGAGGTCCTTCTGCAAGAAGAACAGCTGAGTCCCCTTCAGGAGAACCAGCCACAACTGAGCTTCTCCTGGGAAACAGTGGGCTACCATCTTCTGCTCCCGTTCTCCGGTATGTTGTGTTGGCAGCAATCCTCAGGTGGATCCTCTATGCCCAGAACCGCACCATCTTAGTCCAGCTGAGAGTTCCTGCTCAAATTGACCACAATAAGTCTACCATAGTGTATATGAATCCATTACACTGTTCTGCTTAAATCTTCTTTCATCTAGCTAGATCTACTTTTGAAAAACATACTAGAATCTCTGTATAACTCTAGAATCTTTGCTTCTCTGTTATTTGTTCTTTTTATGCAATCAGTTGTTCTACCTTCCTGAGAAATATGCTTTATTTTTTACATTGTAAAATATTTTATTATGAAATAAACAGACACAAAAATTGCTTAACAAAACTGTATAGTTTAATGATTTATTATACTTTAAATATTTTTATAAGACTAACACCTGTGTAATTACCTCTCAAAAAGAAACAATATCGCTTGCCCCCAACAATGATCTCCCTGCCCATAATGACTTTTATCTTAAATGGTATGGAAACTGATTCCTTTTGTTTTAAAAACTGTTTGTTTGTTTTCTTTTTTATCCCAGCGTGCACACGCAGACATGGCAGTTTAAGGTGGCCACTGAAAAACAAACAAACAAACAAACAAACAAAAAACCCCAACAAGAACAATAACAAATGATGCGTCTGTTTACTTTATTGTACATATCCCGACATCATTCCACTGATTTTCTTGAAATGTATCTTCTTCATAGTCCATTTGACCTGGAGTTTCCCAAAGGCAAATTTTGCAAACTGTGACTACAGACTATATTTCAACTTCTCCGTCTATTCGCTGCACCTTCTGCAAATCAGTAGACAACTCCATGTTATTGGGGAAGTTTAGACTAAATCTCCCTGTTAAGACTCCAGGGAAATTATTTCTTTCATTAAAAACTTATTCGTTACCTGTGCTTTTGCAATATTAGCAAACTGGTAAGCATCAATTAGTGTTTTCAAAATAAATTTATTTATAATCAAAGTATTACTTTTCCATTTATTAGTTGAAATTAATTAATAAATGGGGTAAGTACTTCCTAAACTATACAGTTACAGAGTGATATAAGAAATAGAAGCAGTACTTGATTGATTTCAGGCATTAGCCATATTTTAAGATAATAATTTTTCATTATTATTTCCAAACATTATTTATTTCTTAAACATCATTGTGAAACAACAGAATTAAACAAATTAGATTGCTCTCAATGCTTTGTAATCACTGTTGTTTCTGACATTCTTTGCTGAGTCCAGCTCTTCAGGGAGGAGCTCTTTGGCCCTAGTAATCACTGACGTTTCCTAGTCATCTAATGTGAAAGCAACTTCTGACTCATCTTGGGAATCTTCTACCCCAAACTTGAAGGCCATCATTTTTCTATGAACTATTTGTGTGTGTGTATGTGTATGTGTTAAATCTGAAAGCCATAGATTAGTTGCGAAGGTTGCTTTTTTCTAGAGGATACATCTTGTTTATACGTCTTTGAGCAGATATGGGAAAATATAAAGAGCAATATACATATCCCTATTCATATAAAATATAAACATTCATATTTATGGGTTTATACTATATAGTGTACTTGAATACACGTATAAATGTAAAATATATCAAGATTTTATGATATTAGCTCTAATTAAAATACAGGACCAACAGTAATGTTTATAATTTTATAACCATATCATTATAATAATTATTGCAATAATGCAATAATCATTAGTACAGTTATCATCTCTCATTTCTTCCGTACTGAAATTTCTGGTTTTCATGGATATAGAGGAAGAGAACATAATAATATGCAGCCCATAATTACACATTTGCTTTATTAATGGGCGATACAGACTAGCTCAGAATACCAATACTATGTTATTTCCTTAGTACATTTACTGAAAATAGATAAGAATATTTTTGCATATGTTTTCATATTACTTCCTCATTCTAAAATAGTTTTATACCTCTACATTTATGCAGCAATTAGTCATGTGTATAATATACCCTAACTTTATCCCCACTTTTAAATTTAGTTTAATGTTTACAGAAATGTTTCTCTAGTTATTAGGATTGATTAATACAGGTAATTTCCTCAGAAAAGATTCACAAGAACTACATTCACCAAACTGTTACACTAATTATTATTCAAGTGTCATAAATGTTTGATTTATTCTGACATAAATATTATATTGCAGTTTAAAGTCCAAAAATAGTCTAACTTCCCTTTAATAATCATTCTTATTGTGTATATGTTTACAGTTCTTTCTTTTCAGTAACGTCAAGTAATACCAACAGACTGACTTCTGAAACTTACACTTAAACATATGCAAAAATATTCTAACCTATTTTCAGTAAATGTACTAAGGAAATAACATAGTATTGGTATTCTGAGCTAGTCTGTATCTCCCATTAATAAAGCAAATGTGTAATTATAGGCTGCATATTATTATGTGGTTTAATCTCTAAAATTTACTTTCAAATATTTTTCTTTTCTTGTTTTGAAAATTTCTGAATTTTTGTTCTTTTTTTGTACTTTAAATTTCTCAAGTATTCTTATCATACTGCATATTCTAGGCCTAGCCTCAATATGTGTTGGGTATCATTTCAATAAAATTTGTTCTGCGGTGCCATTGTAGCTCATGATTTCTATGTTTTTTTGGCACTCGTCTTCTGTCATTGCTATCTGCATTTACGATACGCACTTGCTCACTCACCTATCTATTATAATGTTTTATATGATTTTTGTCATCATTTTTTTTTAACTCATTGTATACACGGAAGTAGCTTTCCTAAACTTATAAAGGTACTAAATGTTTAGAATGTCTCCTCCTTCCTCCACCTTCTCTTTCTCACAGCCTGGTCTTTCATTCTGCTCGTAAATGTGGCAGTTTGCTTTGTTTTCAGAGATTTCTGGATTTTGTTCCTTCTCCTACTTTTAGTGGTATCTTCAGATTTCTTCATTAATATTAGCCTATTTCGATCAATTTAATTTTTCACTCAGAGGTTCGTTTTAAATTTTGTGTCCTGATAGAGGAAGAGAGTCATGTTGTGTCAGATTTGGGGGTTCATAGAGGCTAGACTCAGTATGTCCTTAAATTATTGTGAAAATGAAATAATAATAATAATACAATGACAAACACTATATTTGAAATAAAATCAACATATAATTTCATTCTTCTGATAGTATGAATATTAAAATAAGAGATTTTATTAAGCTGTCTGGAATATAAGATTCAGAAGCAATCTAGATTTCTTTTAAGTTTCATTGTATATAGAAGACAGAATCATTATATTTATGTCTATGTAACATTTTAGTAAATATTTACCTTAAAAGGTAGCCATTGAAAAATAGTGCATAATTATACTGCATAATATAAAGTGATCTGACCAAATGGAAATCAGAATCTTATGCTTAAAGGTATTACACGGAAAAAAAACACTTGCATAAAAATCAGTTCTTACCTTATCAATACATACATTTAATGTAACTTCAGTTAAACTTTTGTTGCCTTGGAATGGATAAAATATTCTAAATTTTAGTGCAAGAAACAAAATTTACATAAAAAACCAAGAAGTGTGTAATAAAATAGAGCAGTAGAAGACTATGAGACTTACCACATATTGAATATATAACAATGTCACTATGTAGAAAATATACAGCTCTCTTAGAGATATTTAAGTACATTTATGGAACAAAATATAAATAGCGAAACATACATTGGTATATGACATAAAGAGTAAAAATATTTTCCTTCCTTCAATAAAATAATAGATTTAATTTAATACATTTTTCTGAAGAAAGTGTTTTTGAATTTTAAAATTTTGAAATGTACACCTTTCTTTAAAAATAAATTATTGAAGTGGGAGTATAGTTCAGTAGTAGAGTACTTGCCTGAGTGCATGGAAACCTGAGTTCAATTTCCAGAATCTGGAAAGAAAGAAAAGAAAGAAAGAAAGAAAGAAAGAAAGAAAGAAAGAAAGAAAGAAAGAAAGAAAGAAAGAAAGAAAGAAAGAAAGAAAGAAAGAGGAAGGAAGGAAGGAAGGAAGGAAGGAAGGAAGAGAAAAGAAGGAAGGAAGGAGGAAAAAGAGGGTAAAAATGTCTTGCTATAATCTCATAAGCAACAATCATTTTCAATTAGAATCCTAAGAAAAAAATTTAGAATGTGATAGATATGTAACAAGAATTCAAAAGAAATACCAAGGCAGGAACCTCACAAAATTAGAATATGTGTTTGTATATACCAATATCTCCATTATTTATATATAACTATACACAAACATATATATACTTGAGTGTGGAACAGGCATACAGAGAGTAAAAAATAATACACATCAGTATTACGTGTGTAAGTATAGAAATAGTTTTAGAATATGGTTTTTAAACATATTTATGAAATTATAAAAATCACATTTTTGACAAAATCAAGGCAAAAAGGATAACATAAGTTGATTTAAACTAATCATCTTACAGATTTTATTATTTCTGACACATTGAAAGATTTCTTTTTATACGGGTCTAAACAATTAGAAAAACTATTCTTTTAATAATTATATTAAATAGTAGGAAACCATAAAAAATTTAATGATTACCGTAAAACTATAAAATTTTACCAGTAATTTACTTTTCTAAGTTCTCGTGTATTTAAATTTTAGGGTCTTATTATGTATGTCTAAAATGTACCAACAAATCTTCTTAGTTTAAAATTATTTTTTAATAAAATAAAAACAATAAAAAAGAAGAAATACATTTTTTCATTTGTGTTAAAGAAAACAAGCAATAAACGTGACCATTTTTACACGTGTTAACCCCACAGTGTTCTGCAGCATGGCTCCAGAATTTTTTCGTGTGGCATGACTGAAATGGAAACATTTCCACTTTGAAAACAGTAGCTAAACAAAGCTTTGTGTTTCTTTGTTTTAATCTATATCTCCAGTATATCTGGGATTGTATTTATTATTTTTTCTCTCTTTACTTTTTCAAAGGCCAATCGTTAGCAGATTTTATTTGTGCTGCAGTAATAAAATGTCTTTGGCTGATTCCCCTTTTGACATTTATGACCTGCCAAATCAAACTAGAGTTTTATTAAAGCTTTTGTGCTCACTGCTTTTATTTTATTAATTTGCTCCATTTTTATAATTTCGATATTTACAAAAGATATCTATGCAGTAGCAGTTCTTGATCCACAACTAAACTGTTCGGTTCATTTTAAAAATTTGACTTTCTATATTTTATGATCTAGACTCAGGTGAAAAAAATCACAAGAAGTTGTGCCAGCCCTACTAGGATTTTCAATTTCATGTAACTTTGATCGGATCAAATTACTGTCTGTTATTTTGAAAATGCCCAGCCATTCACCCTCTCGGGGATTTTGCCAACGAACAGCAGTTTTCTGATCATGTAACCATAGGAAAATGGCTGTAACACAACAGGAATATGCTGTTATTGTTGGCGATTTTGACACTTCCTGCAGAAAGAATCAGTGCTGTCTCTCTCTGTCTCTCTCTCTCTCTCTGTCTCCTCTCTCTTTCTCTTCCAAAAAAACAAAAAAACATAAATTGACCCTAAATTGACACTCATTTTATTAAGCATTCAGGAGTCTGTTTCTAATCCTGGGTTTTCTGTTTCTGTTGGGGGAAATTGTTTATCTAGGTAAATATCACGGTACTAACCTTAACTTGCTTCGTTGTGGAGACACCTTAAATCATGATTTTTATTTCCCATCATCCTCATCCCTACCTTTCCACGACCTGTGATATGCTTAGTTAAACTCTTCTATTTGTGATGTAAATATGTGGGCATGAGGACAAATACGATTTGCGATACTGTTTTTGAATATTAAAGTGAAGCTTCACACTGCTTTTAGACTTGTTATTGAAAAGTGTCAGGAAGATAATAATTATATAAGGATAATTATCAGTTCTTCTTATATTTCTATTGTATGTGATTCCCATTATTTCATATATTGTAGAAAAAATGTCCCATGCTTATAAAGACAAATAATACCTGGAGCTTATCTTTCTTTCCATCTTCACTTTGGTCAAAAAAAAAAAATTTTAACATGCTAGTAAGGGTTTGTTTTCCCAAAGAATCCAGCAAGGTTCTTACTTGCATCACTGTGCTCTTATAGCAATGTCATTTCCTGTCTACTCACTTTCTACCTTGCCAAATATGAGACATCATCCTCTCCAAGGTGCGAACTGGACCACTCAAACTGGCTCAGGCGTCTTTCTTCATCTTTCTTGTTAGCTTTTACAACACTGGCTTGAATTCGTCTCTTTACGTATATCCAATATTGAAATAGCTTTTGTTTTGACGAGGAATCTTCCTTAATTCTACTGCTATAACCCAACACAGAGTAGCTACGTAGTGACTGAATGGAAATGAGTTGACTGACTGTGAGACATTAGTCTAATTTATTCCTTTCAGCATGTAGGAAGAAAGTGGACAGTCACAAAATCAAAATCAGCCAAAACTGTTATACAGTAGTGACCGAATTATCTGGTATACTGGTAAGAGTTTGCTGAAAATTTGAATGAATTTACTTCTAAAATACATGCAATTCTTGTGGATGTTTTGGTATAAATCTGTTATGGACATAGCAATAATTCTATAGTAATTTACTATCTATATTCTGTTACTCAGTATATACACATTTCAAAGAATTTTGTATACGTGAGATTCGGTTGTTTATTTTTTCTTAACACTTTCAGTCTAGCAACTTGTGAGATAGCAAAAGAAATTAAACATGTCTTATATTCCTCGTTAAATCAGCAGTTTGTGGTTAGAATGGTCCCACTAATTATGCTCATATTCTTGAACAAGAAATAAAATAATAAAGAAGAGCATGACCTTTCCTTTTACATGCTCAGTGACCAAGTTACCCATTTCACTGCCATTAACGCTCGTTTGGCATTGTTTGATAACACAACCCCTTAAAGAAAGATTGAAAATATTGTATTTACATGGTACATTTTCTGCGTCATGAATTAAGGTGCAAGCAGATTAGGCATCTATTAGTACATGCTGTCACAGTGCATAGCAAGTACTTTTTGGCCAATATCTATGTCCATATGATTTGTTGTATCTATTTTGCATCACCACAAAACACATTACCACAGTGAATGGGGATTACAATAACACAAATCTATTACTTTATAGTTTTCATGGATCAAACATCTTGTCACCGATCAGCTGGGTTCCCTGCTCATGATCGCAACATGATAAAATCAAGATCTCGGCCGGGCGGTGTGCCCTCATCAAGAAGCTTGTTCAGTTCCAAGTTTCCTGAGGATTGTGGCTGGATTCATTTTGTAGCTGCTACTGGACTAAGCTCCCACTGTGTGGTGGCTGGTGGACTGAGAATGCTCTCGGGTCCTAAACATTAACCTTAGGTCGTTGCCAAGTCACCCAATTCACAACATGGCTGGCTTCTTCCTGGTCAGCGGGAGTCATTTGCCACTTCTCTACATCTTTTAAGAGCCTTCCTAATTAGGTCAGTCCGCTCAAAAGAATCTTTTGATTGAATCCAAACCAACTGATTAGAGATGTAATTATATCCACAAAATCCATTTATCATATAAGGTAATTTAATTACAAGAGTAACCTAATCACAGGTCAGTCCACCCCAGAGGAAGGGAATTTTACAGAACTTCAGAGGAAGGAGAATTCAGACAATTTGAACCCTGCCTATCTTAGCCCTCTTAAATTTTAGTTTAATTACTCAACACATAAGTTGTAGATTAAAATACACTTTCAACACAGGGGACAATCTCAGTTGTTCTTAACAATATCTCTGATAGTGTATTTTTATGGTGGTTAGATTTCTCTTAAATTTGTGTTTTTTTTTTTTTGATTACTCTTAAATTTGATACATCACAAATAAATTCAATGTCCTGATTACTGAGAAAATATACTGAGAATTACAGTATTAATCAATTGAATTTTCTAAAAAATAACTGACAATACTAATAACTTTGATGACATTTAATTTAAAATTGAAAAGGAGGAGATTCTTCTTACTGTTTTCAATAGATACAAGTCATATCATAAATTTCTATGTTAAATTAAGGATATAATTATTAATAACCACATTTAAAGTTCATCATTTATGGTATGTTATTAAATCATATGAGTCATTAATAAAATTTCATCAAGTCATGACAGTCTTCTTTTATGGGCAATTCCTAAATAATGCTCTAACTTTCCAATATTCTAAAGTGGTTTTGAAGCTAATAATGGAGCAAGCTCATACGGAATGTGCTCTTCTTTTCACACAGGTGAGTATTTTTAAAGAAATAACAGATCATTTACAATAAAATTTTCATGCTGAATGTATATTTTCTAATTGTATAGCAAGTACTATAGTTATATTTACTTTGTTCTAGCAACAGAATGTCTATAAAGTACCAATATCCGATTCCAAATGTCAAAAGGAAATTCTTGGTAAACACTTTAGGATTTCAAATTTTAGTATGTACTATTAATTCCAAAAATAATATTATTTTTATAATTTTCTCCAAATAATCTAAAGGATGTGTTAGTGATATGAAAAGTTACTATTAAGTGTTTACCAAGATAGCAAATTTAATAGAAAATTGAATTATAATAATTTCTTTCAAATTTAGAAAATGTAAGCACAAATATTACATTTTTCAGCTCAAACAGAAGAATCAATGATATTGGCCTGGATATAGGATTACTACATCATATTCTATAATGCCCAGGAGCATGTACGTTAATGATTTCCAAGGAAAGTTAAATAAGTGATTATAAGAAAATTTCTTGTTACCACATACAGAGGTGGCTCTGGACATACTGATTTTTAATATGAGTAGTTATTTTTAGTTTGATTAGGATATTATAGTACTAAATAAGCTACATTTATTTTAAATGTGAATTGTGAACTAGATATTCTGACAATGCATCAACTTATGATGAAGTTATTCTGTCCAAAATGCCTCCTTGAGGAAACTGTGGACCAGCAAATCAGGCTGGAAATGCCAATATCTAGTATTTATTAAGCACTTATTATAAGCCAGGACTATACTAGCACCTTCAGTTATTGTTTCATTAATCTACAAACTACCAACAGCTTTATTATTCTTATTTTATAGATACAGTTGCTAATGTAACAAGAGCTTATTAAGCTAATGCTATACTGGAATTTTAATTCTGTGCCATCTTCCTTCTGAAAAGATACTTGGATCTCTTACATAAAACTTCTTGTGAGAAGCAACTAATAAGAGACAGAGCAGACTGAAAGCTTGTTTCTTGTGCATTTGAAGAGTAAGCTGTGAAGCCAAAATTCCCTACTTAGGCTATCAGTCCTTCTGATAGATACAGAGGAAGAGCGAGCCCTAAGAGTTTTGTCACTCATTCTACTCAGATAACAGAATGAGGATCACAAAGATTTTACTTAAACTGGATCAGAAGAGATCTGTGAATATTTAAAAGACTCATTCGTTCTTAGCTTTGTGTTTAGTCTGTTCTGAAGTATTTATTCAACACTGGGTTTCGCCTTCACAATTTCTTTTGACCACATTGGAGCTGCTTACCAATCTTCCTGCACAGTTCACAAGGACCGAAAAGAGATAATATTCCACCTCACTGTGGGGCAATCAGTGTGGTAGTTACTTGTTTTCCAGAATGGATATCTGGAATGCCCAGAGGGCTCCACACAACATATTCACATGAATATTTTTCTTAAAGGTAAAATATACAAAAGAGCAAAAGAAGTATAATTCAGGCAAATAGCAAAAATTTGAGACACAACCTTGGAATATCTGAATAGTGCTGAGGTGCTAGCAGTACCGCCAAATCTATAGGGAATCTTGCCTTCAGAGAGGAAAAAAAATGGCAATTCTTTAACTGATCAGTCCAGACATGTCCAAGTGTTTGAGCCAGGTGCAAACCACTTCTAGAGAATGGAGCAGGGTGGCCAGGGCAAGCAAGAGAATATCTTGATCTTGGGTGAGAGTCAAAAATACAAGTATTTACCATCTTCAGAGATAGATACAACTTACTGAATACAAATCATTCTAGCTGTAAATCAGCTGTCTGCTGTCCTTGGGTATCCAGACTTATATTCTGGAGCCATTTGCTAAATTTCATTTGGAATGCATCCCTCAGTTGAGGAATTGTTTCAATTCATGAAGCTGTGTTATACTTCAAATCTAAAATGTCTCCCCAAATTATCATGTGTTTGGAAGGTGAATAGAACATGGGGACACTGTATCAGGGATTCAGCCTGATGAGTTCAGTAGCTGAGTGTACTGTTAGTAGGCAGGGACTAATCAGAAAAGAACACACTTGGGATGTGGACTGAAAGGGTAGATCCCCCTCTCTGTCTTCTTCCTTTGCTCTGCTTCCTTGCTGCCATGATGTGAGCAGCTTTCCACTCCTATGCATGGGTTGCAATCCACTCCAGATCGCCAGGGGTTGAATCCATTGAAGCAGTGAGTCCAAATGAGTTTATCCCTCTTGGACAAGAGAAATAAGAAATGGAAGGAAAAAATGGAAACAAATCTTTTGTAAACAGGGAGGGAGTAGGGGGTGAGGGGAGGAGAATGGGAAAAAAAGAAGCAACGAGATATATCATGTACAGGTACATATTCCCTATGATGAATGTTATCACTATGTACATCTAAAATATACCTTGTTCATTGAGAACATACTATTAAGTGAAATAAATCGGAAGCTTATGAGTACACATTGAATTGTTTCTCTGATATGAGAAACCATGGATGTGAAAAAGGATGAAGAGGTGTAATAGATATAATCTAAAAGGAAGATAATATTCTTAGGAGAGGAGCATTGGACGGAGAGTGGGGGAGAAGAGGAAAGAAAAAGAGGGATAGAAAAAGGAAAAGGAATTCATGGAGAAATGTGAATGTACCTGCTGTAAATAGGGAAGGGAATAGAGGGGAGGGGCGGGGAAGAGGGGGGAGAACCAAGATGCACCATGTACAGGTACAAAATAAATGTGATGAATGTAACCATTAAAATTTTTTTAAAAGAGTTTATCCCTCTTTAAATTGCCATTGTCAGGTATTCTAACTCAACAATGAAAAAGTGACTAAGAAAACATTGCATTCAAAATCCTTGAGAATCCCATGTCTAAGCCTGGAAAAATCTTGGATCACTCACTTACCAATGAGATCTAGACATATGAATGGCTCCTGCAAACTGATATTGTCTTATGTATTTCAAACTATCTGCCATATATATGTACATATATATATGGACAATAAGATATATATACATATATATATATAATTTACTATATTCTAAAATGCCGTATACAAACTCCAATTTTTATAAGCCATTAGACATTTATCCAATATTTATTTAACATGAACTAGAAATACCATGCTATATGTATGGCTAAGATTCTGAATATCTTCTTTTACTTTTCAGGAAAAAAAAATCAGAACTAAATTCTGATATTTAACCTAACAAATCTTGCTTGCTCTGTGTACCTTGTTCTTGCATTTCCAACATTAAACAGAACTTTGTTGAAATTGTCATATATAGTCATGTTGTCCAAAATTAGTGCAAGTGAACAGGACTCGATGGAAGATATTCAAATATAAGTCTAAATAATTGCTTTTCTGATACGTTTAAATTGAACAAACCAATTCAAATGAATCATAACATTATTGCCGATTTGAGTAAATTTCAGATTTCTCTTCACAAGCTATTATAGACTGATATTTAAACTAAAGTTTTCACTGTTCAAAGGAGTTACGAATACGCACAAGGTAAGGTAGGATAAACTATCCGCTGTGTGATTTACAATGATGTGACCAGTACAAAATGAAGGCTTTAATATGACTGATAGGTACAGAAGCATACGGAGACGTACGTGTGGGTTTTGTTTTCAAGCTCTGTCTGCAAGTTGAACTTTGAGGCAAGGACCTCTGATGCGCTAAGTAGACTCAGCTCTCTGATCTTGGTTTCATTCATCAAGTTTCTCTGGAAAAATTATCACTGCGAAACAAGCACACAGATATAAATTCATTTTATACATGAAGAAGCAAAAGATCAAAGAGATAATGTCACATTAAAAAAAGACACAAGTAATTAAGTGCCAAAAGTCATGGTTCTTATAAAAAGAGTGACAATAGGCCAGAATATGTGGATTAACATGCCCACATCCCTCACTTATCAGTTTTGACATCGTGGAAAACTGTCTCATTCCTAGCCCTCAATTTTCTTGTCAGTAAATATCACAATAATAACATTTACTGCAGCAAGAAGGCCGTTATAAAGAACTAATTGAGGTTGTCGATACAAGTACAAAAAGCCCTGAATGTTGTAATCATTGAGAACTGTTGACTTTTTAGTCATATCGCTATTATTTTATTATTACATGGGTGTTTTTATTTTATAAAACTATATTTACCTGACTGTACAGTGCATTCAATTTTTAATCATAAGACACATAATTGAAGAAAACATATTACCAGTCATGATCAGCAAATGGGTTTATAAGTTTCAATTTGTGAGAAGTGAAGGAGTGATGTACAGAGCATGGAGTTTAACAATAGAAGAAAAATAGGAAGTCTGGTTTGAGAGACAAAATGGGACCAGATTATAGTGTTCTGTGAGGAGAAAATGTAGGTCTATTGAAATAGTGTATTTTGTGAATTTGGCTTTTTATCACAGCAGCGGACATTTTATTTTGGTAAATAGCGTTGCCTTTATGCTTTGTATAGTTAAAAGACAGTTATTAAATAGTTAGAGATACCTTGCTTCTTTGTATCGGAAAAATTAAAGGAAGGGATCATAAACACAAAATTAACCATAGGTAGTGAATTCAAATACAAAATATGAACGTGTCAGAATTGACAAATGTGATTTATAGTTTTATAGTTCAATTTTATACAATAAATTCAATTATCATAATAGAATATTGCGTATGGAGATTTGATGGAGTGTCTTTAATTGATACATTTCTAATTTCGTGTTCTTAAAAATAATTGTTTACATAAATACTATACTAAAATATTATACATTTCCTTTCCTATGTTTGTCTTCTTGGCTATTAAATTAACTAGCCATTTTTTTCCAGTAGCAATGCAATAAAAAAATCTATGAATACAAGTCAAGTGATGAAAGATTTGAGCAATTATTTAAATATAGTTTCATTCTGAAAACATAAGAAATGAGGATACAATATTCTTTTGCAGTATTTAATATTTTTTTTTCCTGTCTCTCTTTCTGCTGACCCAATATAAATTCAAAGATATTAGTCCAGGGGAAAATAAAGAAGGGAAGGTTAAAAATAATGAGGAAAATGGGCAATCCTTTCAAGATAACTGTGAGTGAATTATCACATTAAAGTAAGAGGTGATGTCATTAGCCTTGTAGTACAGTAAAATTGTTTGTGCCACCCAGTAGTATTGCTACTCTCACTTTGAAATACCCAGCAATACCCAGTACTCTCACCACTAGTCTCTATAAGGACAGAGCTGGGTTTAGAGGTATGATTTTAGTTTAAATAGGGTTGAAACATACCAAAGTTTGCCTGATGAAATTCCCTTGACGCAGAAGCCCTATTGGAGGAAAATATACTAGAAAACTTAAATTGGCTCATAATTCTTGGCAATTCCTATTTTCCCATTTCAAACATCTAGTTACAGTGGATGCAAAGTCAAAAGATTTGCTTCTTAAAAGATACAGTAGCAGCAAGATCTCCCAAGAAGACTACTGCAAAAAGTATGGGGAAAAATGGTAAAGAATTGCTGTTCTAATATGAGTAGTCTATTTCTTTAAAAATATTTTCCATTAAAAATAATAATTCAATAATATACTGATAATTATGATCATAGTTTCTCTAGTTTTGCAACATCTATAATGCTTTCATGTCCTATTCACTTATTTTCAGTCTATTTTGGTCCACAGAAAAATGGTGTTGGCCAAATTCTGCAGCTCTAATAGTAAAAACACATATCTTAACTGTTAAAAAAAAAAAAATTCAGCAGCCCTTACAGCTACTCACAAAATTCTGAACGCCAATCAGCTTTCACATTGTCATCTGTGTTTTGTGTGTGTGTGTGTGTGTGTATGTGTGTGTGTATGTGTGTGTGTGTCCCTAGCTGAAGTGGTACAGTTTACATTAAACTCAAAGATACTTCAGGTATTATTGCTACATTTAAGCAGATTTATGTCATTTTTAATACGATATATTAGAACTCACCACCTGATCAATGAATGCATTTTGTCCAAGGGCATTTAGCATTGCAGAAGCGAATTCGCCTAGGTCTGTGCTTGGCTACTGACCAAAAAACAAAACAAAACAAAATATATAATTTTGTACTATTATTGGGAAATTTTATTGGAAATTTTAATTTTGGTAGAAAATAAGATGAGTTTTACTTCTAAATGAAAACGTATTATTTTCTAGTTATCTTACATCATTTTCTGCTTTCCAACTGTTCTAATAGCTGGCCCAGTCTGAAAAGTGCATCCCATCCAAACTCAACGCATCCCATTCCTTACTATGTGCACCTTGTGCAAGACTAGGTTTGTAAATACCAAAACAATGAAAAAGGAGAAAAATCTTGTAGTCTTCTGAAAAACAAACACTAAAACTCAGTTAACTGCAGTAGTACGATAAATTTCATGATGTTGTTAGACAGGATGTGTAAGATTCATTATATGGTTGAGAGTTGGTTCAAATGCCTGTGTTCTGATAAAGGTCTCACCTTCCCAGTGTGCGCCTGTTCTTCCAAGGTCTGGCTAACCCTGTGGGAACAGCTTTACTATCAACAAAGAATTTACTTTGATATGCACTCTGGCGGCATCCCGGGCCCTAGCCAGACCCGGGTGAATGTCTGAGGTAAAGTCGTGCACGCCCATTTCCTGGAGGGGAGCATTCCTTTGTCAGAACGTAGATAACTTCAGCTGCGGCACCCAGGTGCTCTCTCTCTCTCTGCTTCTCTCACGCTTGCTCTCTTCTTCACTCTCTCTTCTTCTCTCTCTTCTCATGCCTGCCAAGGTTGCTGATGATTTCTTTCGCTCGTGTAGCTGATGTTTTTAGCTCACAGAGCTGATGTTTTTCGCTCCCGGAGCTGATGATACTTTTTCCTGTGTGCCTCGATGGGGGCTGCTGCTGGCGGCGCCCCCATGACTGCTGTTTTCTTCTCGCGTCCCACGTGGCGCTGCTTCTCTAGCAAAAGTTAAGATCTCTGCTCGAACTACTCCTGTGCTGCAGTTTCCCGGTGATAGAAACAATGGATTGGGGGTTTGATTTTCCTAGAGTTTTTTCCTTTTCTCTTACTTCCTTTATTGTTATTAAAAATCTTAATTTATCTTTGTGAGTGGTGTCTTGTCTCCTTCCCCATGAATCGAGCCCTAAAACAGCAAGTCCGTGCATGGCGACAGCAAGCATTTACCCCCTTGCTGTTACGCGATATTATGTGAGTGTGGAGGCCGAGTATGTGGTATGAACTAAGATGCTACAAAAAGCAGTGGTAGGGATGAAAAAAAACTTAAATAAACTACTTAGATGAGTAAAAGTTAAGAGATAAGAGAGAGACAGACAAGACCTCTACACAGAATCATGAGTTTTCAAATCATGTAGAATATGGGATGGAGTGTTGTTGCATATATCAATTTATATGGTTTTCAAAATCAAATCACTTGGCAGAAAGGATATGATTTTTTTTTTTGTCCTTTTGGATTTAACAAAATAAGAATTGTGAAAGGGATTTGAATACTACAGTATTCATGGTCATGTTGATAACAGTTGAATCTATTTGTTTCTATGACAATAATATATGCTAAGTATAGCAGCAACTAGTGAAAATGTCGAGGAGGGTTCTAAGGCATGGGCCACATGAATAGAAGCTACTACTCACACAATGAATTTTTATGCAGGGTGCTGATAAGGGCTTCCCATATTTCATTAAATTCAACTAATTCTCACCACCTACGAAGTAGGTACTATTATTATCATCATCATTATGTGGTTTAGAAAGCTAAGGCATCGAGAGTTAAACTTTCACTAATTGCTCTAAGCTAATAATTTGTGGGACGTAGATAAAAATCCAAACACTCTAATTTTGAATCTTGACTCAAATCCCAAAATCTTAACTGCTAAACTATTTTTTCTCTGTTTTACTATATTATTTATGCCAAAAGTCAATAATTAGAAAGCAGTAGAAAAATCACTATAAAGGGCATTTACTGTACAGACACACCTAAAAGATTTAAAGGAGGGAAGCTTATTACTCAGCTGAAATATTTGATGCCGAAAACAGAGAAAAGTAATGAGTATACCTGGTGACCATGAGTTCTGTGACGTTTATCTTCATCTTTCAGAACAAAAGTATTTATCCAGCTGTCCATGTTGCGAATGCTACTTGCCCTACCTGCCAAAGGTTGGGAGAGGATTCGTCCCTCACATTGCAAGCGTGTGAAAAGTGTCATCTTATTCAAAGTTATGCTTCACTGTATGTAGTAGCTCACAGACAATAACTATTCAATGAACCACACGCTTGGATTAAGTAACTGAACCAAGATTCCAAAGACTCCAAATGGAAAAATCTGATTCCATATTGCTGATTCAAAGTTCAAAACACTTTCCTTGTACTGTTTCCTTTTGTATCAGAATTTTAAACAAGCTATTTATTTTAGAGTGCATGACAAATGTATGTATGTCTATTTTGTGCACTCTTTATATCTGCCATTTCACTGTACTCTCACATTTGTTTCGATATGTAACACAGACCACAAATCTAAAAGAAGTAAGGAGCAATATAAGAGCAAATTACTTGACAACAAACATAGGATTATAAACGGTATACTGTGCTGTATATTAAATATATGTGCATAAAATACATGTATTTTATTGTTTTGGAATATGGGTTTTCTGTTATTGAACATAAAATACTGTAAATCTGTATATAATAGGCAAGAGAAGAAATATTCTTTTGGCGCATGTGAGATGTACTTTGTAAATAGTAGGAATCAGGGGCACTGCAATCTAGGTTTTATGTGTCATTGGATCTTTTATGGCTGTTGAAAGAACCAGAATGTCTGTTATCTGAAATGCTGTATACAACAAAAAGTGTGTCAGTTGTGCTTCAACTATTTCTAATAGAAAATCTTTAGAGTATCTCTAAGCCTTTCAACTAATCTTTTCACAGAATTTCACCTGCTGTTGATTCAAGACATTTCCTTGTTATAGTCAACAGCGACTAGTTAGGTTCAATAAAACGAGAGAGAAATCACAACTCCATATGTTATGTTTCCTGCTATCAGTATGGTCTCTGGCTTGAGGTCATCGATGTAGTGAGGCTGGGTTACGGTCACAGTGGCAGCGCTGATAATCATGAGGGAATCTCTGTTTATCTGCATGGCGGCCTTGTGCAATACTTGTATCTGTCAAGGATGATTGAAAGAGCTAATGCCAATGAGAGTTACCTTTCACAACCTGTGTAAATAGTGATGCGATTGTAGCAATGCTTTGCCCCTCTCTCAAATGCACTAGGCTGCCAGTCTGTGGACAGATGTGCATCCAGGCAGGTTGAAGTTTAGCTATGTGCATAAAGTCAGTTCATGTTTAGCTACAGATGATCATCTTCACTAGTTAAGTAATACAGTGAACGCTGACTTCTAAAACACTCAGGACCTTCCCCCAGAATACTGCCAATTATTGAAATTTTATTTACTAGTTATATAGTAATTTAATAAGTATGTTATATTAAATAAAGAATAAATAACAAACCCCCCCAAAGTCTAGTAACTTTTGAATTATTCTGTAGCATTAAAATTGTTTTTCTTAATGTGCCATACTTAGCAATATAACTGAAGAAAATATTCCATGTAGCATTGTCCTTGGGGAAAAATGTGCTGCTGAAAGCTTTACTCTGATTATTTATGGAGAAGAAAGTGTGTAACAGCACTATCATTGGCCTTTTAGATATTAGTTACACATAGTACTTTTTTCAACTGTGAGTTAAATTTATATGACAGTACTTCCTTAGAGGCCATAACTACTGTATGGACAAATTAAATCAATTTTCTATCACCTTGGCAGCAAAATTGCTATACTTCTAATATCAATCCATCAATATATATGCAGTTTTGGTTGACCTTTGTACAAATGACATTAGTGTGTATATTAGGAAATGGGCATCATTAATTTATAGGTCCACACACAGTGAATGTCTAGCCATATTTACACACGATTCAGTAATGCAATAAATTGGGTTTGTAGAGAAAGAATAGCATAATAATATTTATTAAAATATTTACAACCTGACAAGCTTGAAATTAATGTAAATTCACTTGATAAATCTTCACCTTAATCAATGAAGTTAATATAAGTATTCAGGAGGTTCACAGAGCAGATGATGATTCATACCGAGGAAAGGTAAGTATCTTCCCCAAGGACAGTGTGGAATAGTAGATGCTGGAGAGAAGACTGAAACACGACCTCTGCTCTAAGTGTCGGGGTCTTACTACTTAGAATAAGGTATGTGACTGGCACTCCAACCTGAAATTCAGAGTCCCAAGATTGCAACTCTACTAAATAGTTCTCTAGTCTCTGTCTCTACTGAATAGATCTCTAGTTCTTTGGGAGATGTCATGTAGTGAGTCAGGCCTGTTTCATTAGATGCCAAATAAAAGGTTTCAATGAGATATTTAGCAAGTTGTCATTATGTTCTAAGGTTCTACAGTTCAGAAACATAAATATCTATGATTATGTAATAATAATCTATGTCTATGGCTAAATATGTAATCAAAACCTGTATTCTAAGTATTTATGTAGCCATAGTTAAAATTAATGGTTATAGCTCTTAATATATATTGAAATAGGATCCCATCCTATAGGGGATAGAAGGTGAGAAATGTGAATAACTTTATGACACCATATTCCACAAGCTGTTAAACTCAGTGGAGGAAAATAAGATGAATAAGGAAGAAAGGTATGGTAGATAGAGAGTGTGGTTATAATTTTTAAACACCACCATCAGGAAAACCTAAACCTTACAGGTGGTATTTGAGGATAAATGTCAGGGATGTGTGGATGCAAACTATGAAAAATATCTGGAAGAAAAGTAAGTCAGATAGAAAAAAAATGCAAATTTTTCTGGGCAGGAGAATGTCTAGCATGTTGTAGGAATACTAAGGAGGCTACGGTATTTAGAGGAGAAAGAAGTAGTAGTAAAGAGCTAAATTCACAGAATTAAAAAAAAAATAGAAGACAAGACAGTTCTATCTCTAGAACATCACATGGACAGAGCATCAATCCAGATTATAAGAAACAAATTCCTAATTTCTATCCCAATATGGACCATTCCTATATCGCTTCCAATCACATCCGGCTCATTTTAATAGATACGGTTGGCATAGAGTATGCTATGTAAGTGTATAAACATGCCAACTCTATATATTTTGAAATGTTATTTGTAGAATCCTTAGGATCCTGTATTTCTAAATACTTTGGAAAACATCAACAATTAATAAATAACACTTGAAGAAGAAAAGGTAAAGTGTTCTATTTCACTCCAAGAGAGTATAGTCCAATTTCTGCTTTTGTAAAAATACCTTACAAAGTGTTTAAACTTAATAGACCACAGGAGAATTTAAAAAGCAGACAGGATACTTCAAATACAATACTCAATTACAACAACAGAAAAAGTGCTTCAGCAATGTTCAGGGCTTGCTAATAAAATAATTAGTTTTCATTCACGGAGAAATCCAGGTAGAGAAGATATTCTATAAGGGTCAAAAATTTAAACAAGTGTGTATAAAAAGAGTGGTTATGGAGAGAGGAAAAAGAAGGAATCAGGTTTGCATCTAAGCGAACTTTGCTTTTAGCCTTGTTAGCTCAAGAGTCACCTCTACTTTCTTCCTGACGCCATCATTTAACTGCACCAAATCAAATTTTTCTGATAGCACCACTTGACAGGCACCATAAGTAACTGCCAGGAGGCCTGACTGCAGCTGTTGCTTTGCCACAGCACACAGTTGTGCTGTGTCATTTGAATTTGTGCTTCAATGCATCTTTAAAATATTTCTTCTGCATAACCTGATTAAAGTTGTTCCCAGTCTGTTCAGTTGACTGCCGATGTTTAAGAATCCCACTGCTAGCCCCAGACCACAAATACTAACTTCAGCAGAAATTATTTTTTAAGTATTTGTGAAAATAGATATTTCTAAGAGCCTTCATTTTATAATCCCCCAGCATTTTGTTAACATCTGTGCATCTACTACTTGTAGGTGACTATGCTTTGATCCCATGTGTCTTTTGGGGACATTTAAGATCTACACTATAATATCCAAGAGGGAACTTTGTCCAATATCAATCACCCACCTTCCTGGAGACTGGCTCCACAATTAGTATAATTTCATAAGATATTGGCATATTAAATGAATATAAACTTCATAGACAACAATGTTTCAATCAAAAGATGTTATCTTTCTGTTTTTGTGTCCTTTGTTGATATTGGCAATTTTCCCTTTTAGCACTCACTCTGGCAGTAAGGAGCCCATCAAATTCCTGAGCATCTCTCTATTTTCCCACTCATTCCAAATAATTCTCTTTTTATTATTCTGATGAATTTAATAATTATTTAAGACCTCATTCCAATTTCTTCCACCACTTCAAATAAGTCATTAAATTTTTTCCCAGATGAATAAGGTGTTCTATTTCCTTGTAAAATAGAACATCATCAAATAGTGTCCTTATGTTCTTGGCAGCGAAGTACAAGTGCTTGAATCATAACTTCTCTACACTGAAAAAAAAAAAAAGATTTTCTTTGGTCTGTAAAGCGGAAATGTCTATTGGGCATACCACCTTGAACAAGCCTGATCTCGTCTGTAAAGCTGAAATAATGTTTTGAAACTACTGCTCATTGAAATTATTTTTATTTGGTCCAGTTTTAAGTTCCTGACATTTAAACACTTTATTTTAGAAGAAAT
This sequence comes from Hystrix cristata, assembly GCA_004026905.1. Lineage (NCBI taxonomy): Eukaryota > Metazoa > Chordata > Mammalia > Rodentia > Hystricidae > Hystrix > Hystrix cristata. Next base: position 30,067 of record PVJO010012473.1, read on the forward strand.
ATTTCAGAAGCTTCTTCAGATATGAAACAAAACATCTTTTAAGCTTTCTTGAGATGAAACAAAAAGTTTAAAGGTGACACATCTGTACAAAATGACAGGAAATATCGCAAGCAGCAGCATAGAGTTGTTTTAATTTGCTTTAGTTTCTCTTAACATTCTCTGAACATTTTAAGTGAAGTTTCTCACATACCTACCTCCTAAATAATGTACTTTTTCTTGTTTTTTAATGCTTAATTAAATTTCTCTTTTAATTGACTCATAAAATATGTAAAACTTGTATATACTAATGGGGTAATATGTGATGTTTCAATATATGTAACTTTCTGTAATATTTTAATCAGGTTTAGATTTAGGGACTATACAAGCAATAAAGGACACTAGAATCCAATTGTGTCTGAGTTCTGCAAAATAGTTACTGCTCTTTAAAGAAATAGTTAAGTATGCCAAAGGGATGGCATTAGAAGTATTTATGGAAAAAATCTAATCAATTATTACCAAGCTGTAATTTTGTATAACATCATTTTTACTGTGACACTCAGAATCATGTATTTTTAATATTTTCAGTAAAGGCTTTCATTAAAAGCTAACATGATATTCATATAAGTTAACATGATAATTCATATAAAGCTTTATATGAATTTCTAGCAATAAAAATTTTTAACAATAAAATCAGTATAAAATTATTCGAAACATCAAAAAACCAGAATATCAACCCAGTTAATATTTTGATTACATATCTTTGGTAAATATTAGAAATTTGAGTAGATTTACAGATCTTGTATTTTTCTTTAATTCTTAAAGACAATTAGAGACCAAATACCCAAATCTTATTTCCATTATCTCATGAATAACCTTAATTTATATGAAAATTCAGATATTGTCCATGTAGAATTTTAAATGTACATGTAATGCTGATATGCATGCATATGGAAACAAGTCATCAGGTTAGTTTTATGCAATTACAAATATTAAATAATAGTATTTCCTTAACTTCTTGCCATTTTCTTTTTACTGTGACATTTTTGAGAATTACCTTTGCAGTTTCGACTTTTATTAATCCTTTACACTGTAATTTTCTCTAGTATAAATAATTATGAAATAATGTACTAGAACGTTAATTCCTGAAATGGCATTTTCTCCATCCAAAATTCTGTAAGGGATAGAGTTGTATTCATATCTTGTTGGGGACATGATTTATATGTCTGAGTTTACACTGGTCTTCATTAATTTGTGTATAGTCTCCCTAATAACCTTACTTTTATGATTTCATCTGCTTCTTATGTAAAGCCTTCCATATGATTTAATTCTGCCTGTAATACTTTTCCTAAAGATACGTGTTTGATAATTCTTTTACTATCTATTATTTGTTTAAATGGCAGTATTTTGCTGGGGCCGATTGTGATGTCCTACACAACTTGGATAACTAGTTTCTTTTCCAAACATGGTTGTTAAAACCTGCTCTTGCTAGAATAAACTCAATATTTTATGGTATTTATTCTTCCAGATTATGACTTCTTTTTAACTTTGCAAAAAATACTTGAAAGCACAGTCACATTATGCTTAATGAATTTTATTATATTTTACTATCAGACCAGAGTGCTGAAACTGGTATTTCTAATACACAATTTTCATAATACAGTTTCTTACTCTAAAGCCTGAGTTTCACCCCAAACAATATTTGTAAAGATGTTCTTAGGAATTACCTAGAAAAGCAGAGAATTAAAAATAATTACATACTGGAAGATATATTATACCCTGTGTTAAATCCAGATAGCAAAATGTTTTGAATATATTACAATTTAATTTAGTGACTGCCAATCAATTATCAGTTATACGACTGTAGCTTCTGATTTACAGTTCGCAAACTAAAAATGCTAATCTAGGTATTGTTATGTTATATAAGAAAAAATAGAGTAACTTAAACCACATAAAAATATGATGACAGAAAAAGAGCAATAGGAAGAAGATCAAAGCTATCTTATTCCTTGATAATACAGTTATGTTTGTCCATGGAGAATACCATATGTAATTCTGTATAATAACAGAAGTAGATATGACTCAGTAAATGATAATAACATCTTTTAAAGGTCAGGAAGGCATCCTAAGGAAATCAGGATAACATGATAAGAATTTCTAGACTAAGAAGAGAAATTCTCATGTTAAAAAACCATAAGGACTATGAATAAGTGAATTAATTGCTGAGTTCACCAGATTTCAGTACCTACCCTAAAAAGAGTAACATGATATTTGATACTTGGGTAAGGACGATAGTAAATTAAATAGTAGTAAAAACTTAATAGACTTCTTGGGGATACAGGTTAAGACTAAAAAACGTGAAATATGTGTAAGTAGTAATTGTATCAGAGTAGCCATTACAAAAATATGATCCTGCTTTCGCAGGCTAGAAATTGAGGAATAGCTGATACCATCTTCCCTATTAGTATCATTGTTAACAACTCAGCTGTAAGCTGTATGGTATATAAAAATTATTGTATGGGTTGGGGATTTAGCTCAAGTGGTAGAGTGCTTGCCTAGCAAGCACGAGGGCCTGCGTTCAATCCCTACTACCCAATAAAAATTATTGTAAAATGTATAAAAATCAAAGCATCCTTGAAGTTTTCATATAGGTCTATACAACGTTGTAATATTTGATTTTCTATTCTAAGCTTAACACTGCAGAAAGAAATTCTATCTCTGTCAAAAGCAATTATACAAAACAAATATTTGTCTATGAAAGAAGTTAAATCTTGGGCTGGGAATTTAGCTCAGTGCTTAGAGTGTTTGCCTCACAAGTATGAGGCCCTGAGTTTGATTTCCTGGTACAAAAAAAAAAAAAAAAAAGTTAAATCTAAATTCTTGGGGAAAATGATAGCTTGAGGCTAGGAATCTCTTTACAAGAATAATTTTTAATTTTCTGACTGTTAGGCTCTAGAATGGCTTATTTAAAATAGCAACTTTTTAAATTGGGAAATGTAAGGAATATCTTCAGCATAAATACATAATGTGCTTGTAATCCCAGCACTCGGGAGGCTGAGGCCCAGTGATCATTGTAAGTTTGAGGCCCTGCTGCTGGACTATATATTGAGTTCAAGGCCAGCCTGGACTACACAGACGGATCTTGTATTGAAAACAAAACAGGGAAAATTTTAGCTATTTTTCAGTCATACCACAGTACTTGAGATGATATGACCTTGCAACCAACAGTTAGAATTTGATATTAGAAGGCATGAAATGATTGATGCTATTAGCAAAATTTTGAAAAAGGCCTCCCACTGCAGGTGTATTCAAGGTGTTGAAGTCAATATTCCCTGTTCATGGCCAGCTGAATAACAATTAGAAGTGTAATATTTTTATGTATTCTTTGCTTGATTTATTTGACACATTTCCCTTGTGTCTTAGATCAAATATGGTAGCAACTGAAATAGATACTGTTATTGTACTTATTACCAAAAAGTTATCAGTGATAATTAAAAACTCTAAGTGTTAAAAGAATGATTCTATTATTTGAAATTAATACATGTATTGACATAATTTCATGAAATTAAGGAAAGAATTAATGAAAGGAATTATCAAATAGAAATTTATTCCAGTATCATAGCCATAACAGAATAACACTACTTTCATATTTTAACTAAAGTGGTATGAATTGCTGATATGTGGCTTATTCTTAACAATCACATGCTTTTATAATTAAAATACTGTGATGATACTATTTCATACTGCTTTACATTAAACACAAAACTATTAAAATGGACATAAAACAAACCATTGTTAGATTTCTGCTCTCTGTTATCTAATGGAACCCCTTAAGAAATATTTCTTCAACTAAAATATTAATAATCAACATTATAACTCAATAAATGTATTTTTGTGCAAAATGAGGCCCACATGCCAATCAGTGTGGCTCACACTCTAATCTCAGAACTGTAGCAGCTGGAGAAAGGGGGACGGTGATTTCCAGCGGAACTGGGCAGCTGAGAAATTTAGATTTTGTTTCAAAACTCAAAATAAAATTAGCAACGCAAGGAGTGTCAGAAAATAACTAAAACACATTTACTAAAACAAACAAGCTTTACTATATTTTTAAAAATAACACGTACGGATGAAAAGTCCGGCGTGAGGAAGTAACCACTTGAGATAAGTGTAGACTGGTGCAAACGCTACGGAAATCGGTGTGGAGACTCCTCAAAAAACTGGGACTACAGGTTCCATTTGACCGGGCTAGTCCCTTCTCGGTATCTTCCCAAAAGAATTATAAGCATCATACCACAGCGATCTATGCACACCCATGTTTATAGCGGCACAGTTTGTAAGGGCGAAATCTTGGAAACAGCCCAAATGCCCATCAACAGTGGAATGGATTAAGAAAATGTGGTTTTTTTAAACAATGGAGGACTACTCCGCCATAAATAATGATAAGTTTGAGATATTTCTAGGTAAATGAATGCATTTTAAGACCATACTCTGAAGCGAAATAAATTGGACACACAATTCTAAATACCACATTGTTTCTCTTGTGTGAGAAACTGAAAGTGTAAATAAAGACTAAAATGTATTATATTGGGAAAGGGAAGAAATTATTCAAACGGAAGGGGAACAAGGGAAGGGGAGGGAGGAAAGGAATGGAGGGGTAAGAAAAATAAGGAATAGAAGATAAAAATGGAAGCAAAGCTTTGGTAAATAAGGAGGGAGGAGGGGTGTGAGGGGAGGGGAACAGGAAAAAAAGATGCAGCAAGATATATCATGTACAGGTACAAATTCCCTATGATGAATGTTATCACTATGTGTATCTAAAATGCACCAATAAAATAAAATTTTAAATAAATAAATAAATGTAGTGTGATCGGATATGTCTGAAATCCCAGCACTCTTGAGAGGCTGAGGCAAGAGTATCAAAAGTTTGAGCCCAGTCTGGGCAATGTAGCAATATAGTGAGACTCCACCTAAAAAATAATTAATTAATTAATTAATTAATAATTTATAAATGCAACAATATACTCTAGGCATTGTGGTATATTTTCTTTGTAAACATTGATAAATGTCAGATGTTTTAGAAAAAAATAGATGTATTTCTAAGATATCTTGAATTCTATGGAACACACTGAGTTCACTGACCAAAGTTAAATATATATATTATAATTAAAAGTTCATTTCAAAATGTGTGAAAAATACAGTGTTATAATACTGTTGTTTACCAGACCCAGGAATGTTTTAATCAGTTTTCATAATTGTCACTCAATTCCATAAAGGAATTGCATAGATAATTAACTGAATATTCATTAACTGAATATTCAAACTAGTAGAAAAATTTTACCTACTTTCACTGAATGTTTGAGGAAGTAGATAGTTTTACTCCATTTCAAAAATACAAAACATTTGTGTATGAAACATCACATTATACCCTATAAATCTATATAATTTTATATATCAGTTACAATTTTTAAAAACAAACCACATTTCATGGAGATCCTGTGATTATGCTCTATTCAAGTATCAAATTCTGGATTTGAGCAATATCTTTATAAGAAGAGAGAAAATAAATACATTTTGCCCAGCTAGTATTCTCCCAGAGCCTTACAGTGTGGGTGAATAAGATAAGTTCATCATGTACAAACAACCAAGAAAGATATATTAATTTTATACTGAATTTTATGGGAGAGAGTTTAGACTATAAAGTTATAGGTGATTTTTCTGCTAAAGTCTGTAACTTATCCCAAAAATATGCTTAAGCAGCTTAGATAGGAATAACCTGACACAACAGTTAAACAGCTAATGATTTTGTTTCTTGCAAATGAATTGTGAGCAAAAAAAAAAAAAAAAAAAATCAACACTAAATGTCACAGACTTGTCTGTGTGCTGAGAATTTTTCCAGTATTCGTGGAATATGGAATATTGCAACAGGGTATATAAGGAGGACAAAAATATAATGCCAGTTGTCACAGAACTCCTGGAAGAAAAATCACAGGAAACACTTGATGCCACAGACAAGGAGTGAAAATCCTGAACAGAACTCAGCTAGATCAAGAAATGATGCCAAACATCTGCACATTGAATTATAGTAAATTAAAACTTATCTGCACAGCAAAGTAAACAATCACCAAGGTGAAGAGACAACCAACAGAATGGGAAAATACTTTGTAAGCTACAGTTCTGATAGAAGAATATCTAGAATACATAAAGAACTCAAAAATTAGACCCTCCCTGCAAAAAGACCCAAGCAAAATATGGGTTAATAAAATGAATGGACACCATTTAAAAGAAGGAGTACAAGTGGTCAGAAAGTACATGAAAAATGTTCATCATTGCTTACCATTAAAGAAATGCAAATTAAAGCAACTCTGAGCGTCCATCTTATTTCCAATCAGAAAGGCTATCATCAGAATATTAAAAAAAAATATGCTGGCTAGGGAAGAAGGAATCCTTCTTTATTGTTGGTAGGAATTTACACTAGTGCAACCATTATGGAAATCTGTATGGGCAGTCTTCAAAACTAAATATAGAAATTCTGTTCGACCCATTTATACCTCTCTTGGGAATTTTTCTGAAAAATTAAAGACATAAAACTATAATGATACATGCAAACCCAATTTTGGCACCCCAGTTAACAATAGCTAAATAATGGAAACAGTCTAAATATCTTTTAACAGACAAATGGATTAAGAAATATGTATATAGGACAAGAATTTTTATTCATCAGTAAGAATAAACCCATGTCATTTGTAGAAAAGTGGACGAATCTTAAAAACAAAATGTTAAGTGAAATAAATCAGACACTGCAGGCTAAACATGAAATGGTTTCTCATAAATGAGAAACTCAAAATATGAAAACATTACAGAATAAAACAAAGGAGAGATCAAGATAAGTTTAATTGCCATTCTAATTTTTTCTTAGTCTGAAAAGTTGTTAAGGGGCATAGGGCATAATTTCTACATGTTTGTGACTGTTTCATGAATCTTCCTGTTATTGATTTTTTTTTTGTTTCATACCATGGTCGTCTGAGAAGACAGATACAAACATCCTCAACAAAACGTGCTTAAATCAAATTCAAAATTATATTGAGAGGATTATTCAGTATCGTTAGATGGGATTTATTCCCAGGACTCAAGGGTGTTCCAACATATGCAAATCAAAATGTGATCCAACATATTAATAAAATAAAAAAAGACAAATGATCTTCTTTAATTTCACTTTTTTTTTTTTTTTTTTTTTAGTTCTGGGGATCGAACTCAGGGCCTCACGCTTTCTCAGTGAATGTTCTAACCACTGAGCTAAATCTCCAGCCTCCAAGTGATCTTCTTTATTTATTTATTTATTTTTTTTATGATTTTCTTTAAAAGCACAGAATAATATTTGACAAAAGTCATCCTTCCATCCAAATAAAAGTAGAATTAGGTATAACAGGAATGATTATCAATAAAGTAAAGGTGATTTATGACAAGGTTATAGTCACCGTGATACGGGGCTTCTTCTACGGTTTAGATCTAGATGTCCCTCCGAAGCCTCATACATTCAAAGCTGCAGCTATTAAGAGGTGATTGGACTTTGCAGGCATTGGCGCTGACCTGTTAGGAGATGATCAGGGAAGGTTTATCTCCCTCCCCAGCTCCTCCTTTCACTCCTTGCTTCCCAAGTGCCACCAGGTGAGCACTTTCCCCTGCAGCAGGTCCTTCTACCATGCCACTTCTGCTCTGCAGCCAGATGAGTACGGATTGAAACCACTACAAACTGGGAGCCCAATAAACTTCTCCTCCTCGCAGGTGTTGGCTGCTGTATCTCAGCGATGAGAATGTGGCTAAGAAAGCTTCACAGGTAAAGGTGTTTCCTCTAAGAACAGAACAAAGTCTAGATAGAGATGTCGCTTCCCACCAAACCTTCAGCATAATTCTAGAAGTTGTAGACAACAAATAGACAAGAGAAAGAAATAAAAGCATAAAAAAAAAAAAGAAATAAAAGCATCAAAATATGAAAAGGATAATTGAAATTGTCTTTATTTGCCTTGGCATCTTTTAACATATAGGAAAGTGTAAAGTAAACATGAAATTATTAAAACTGACAAATGAATTCAGTGCAATTGGAGGATACAAAATTAGCAGCATTTCTAGATACTAACCATAAACTATCAAAGAAGGAAATAATCTGGATTATAATAGTAAAAAAAAGTAAAATATTTAGAAATAAGTTTAAACAAGGAGGTCAAAATCTGTATACTAAAATGGCAAAATATTGATAAAAGAAAGACAAAGAAAGATAAAAGAAATTCTGTGCTGATGGATTGGAAGATTAAAAATTCAAAATACACATATTGCCTCAAGCAGAGTCAATGCAATCCCCAGTGTGTTTCCCGGACCATTTCATTTTAAGCTATTAAAACTCATTCCCAATACACTATTAATAGACTAATTTAAAATCTTCTCAACCTCAATCAAAAAATGTATTAGTTCTTTCTGTCAATTCCTTCATAATTCTAATCTCCACTTTAAAAAATTCTAGTGATGTATCAAGCTACATTCATTCTGCAATTTATGTCTTCCTTTGTTTATGATGCAAAATTTTATTGACCTTACTTTCTTGTTTTGTTTTGCTTTGTTATTTTTTTTTTTTTTTTGAGAAAGGGTCTTACTATGCAGTTCAGCTTGGCCTTGAACTCACTGTGTAACCCAGGCCGACCTTGAATTTACAGGGATCTTTCTACTTCAGCCTTCCAAGTATTAAGATTACAGGTGTGTGTCACCATGCTTTGACCTTCCGAAAATGATGTGGGGACATGGCTGATACAATTCTATATATACAGATGATTGTATCGCTCTGTTTTCCCATCGCTAGGATAAAATACCTGACACCTGTAATTTAAAGGAGTTGACAGTTTTAGAGAATTCAGTCCAGAGTTGGCTGGCTCCAAAGCTGAAATATTACAGCAGAAGGATTTGGTGGAGCAAACCTGCTCACTTCATGGTGACCAAGAACTGGAGCAGTGCAATGACACCGGCAAGTGATACCCCTCCAAAGGTACACCTCCAGTGTACTACCTGTAACTAAGCACCACTCCCTAACAGCATATCCAGCTAGGAACACTAGTGGATAATCCACTGATGAGCATAGTGATCCATGATTCAATCACCCATCAAGTGTCTCCAAATTCCATCAGGTTGATAATTAAGCTCAACCATCAATATTGTATGTAATTTCTTTCCTTTCTGGGGGATGACAGCACTTACAGATGGGTAGTGGAGATCTGATGTCTCTTAGACAGCCTGAGAAAATAGTAATACTATAGCAGCAAATCTGTGTCAAAAGGTTAACTACTACAGAATATCTTCATTTCTGGTACTTTAAGATTGTACCAGCCTCCATCCATCTTGTCCCAGAATGCTCCATCGTATCTAAATCTTAGTCTTTGACACAAGATTAAAGCCATTAATAGTCAAGTGGTAGTATGTTTTATTGTCCAAATATGGATGTATTAGACAAGGAAGAGTCAGTCAATCAATCACCAAATGTTAAACTTTCATCAAGAATATTTGAGTTTCCTGTGATCCTTGAATTTTGACCAAGTAAAATTGCTTATTCCACCCCTTCCTTGTTATTCTATCATCCTTTTCTCCATAATTAATCAATACTTTCTCCACTATCACTTCTGTACAGGAAAACAGAAACCTGAACTCATTACTACCATATGACTTCTTTTTTGCACAGAAAATGTTAATTACTACCATTGAAAACGTACAGATAAATACTTGGAAACGCAATGAGTTCTCAATATTCAAATTTTCACATTTACTTAATAAATTTGCTTTTGCCAGAACAAATGTTTCTGGCTTCTATCCTATCTTTGTAATACAATGCAACACATCTCTTAAAACAAGTATTCATACTTTTTTTTTTTGAAATTAGCTTATTGTTAAATTACATGATCAATCCCCTTTTTACTTCTAAATACTATGTATATCTATAACTGTTTTCTCCCATACAGTTCAGTGGAAGTATACTCCTTCCTCTTAAATGAAGACCCATAACATTTACTCCCTGAAATGGCAGGCTTCTGTTTCTTCTGAGAATTTCTTATCTGACAAAACATACCTTTCATTTTCTATTTAATAGGGAAAGAGAAATCTATTAATAATAGCTGGAGTAAATTCTATCTTTCATTAACTCTAGTCCAGTTAATGAAAGTTATTATTAATCCAGTTATTATACTTATCAACTTTCCTTTGAGAATCTAGCTTCCAAAATTATTTATCCATACTGAGAGTATGTACTTGCTGTTTTTCCACTTACCTCTTGCAGCGGTCTGTGGACACTGATCTACAATGACATATATTTAGCTAAATATTTTCAATCATTACTTGGCATGTATAGTTACTGATCCCATTGACCTTTCTCAAATTCTTGATACATTTTTGTTTCCATGCAGGCTTAATTCACTGTAATCATTAGTGGTTGTCTTTCTGGAGTCTTTCATATTTGTATTTGCCATGGTGCAACTTCTGAAAAATTTTGAAGAACCTGAATTATAAAGTATGGTAAGGGATGAAAATATCAACTAGATTTTTTTAAATTAAAAGGCTAATATTAATGCAGTCAGTGGCTGTATTTTATTTTTAGAAGTGGAAAATAACATGTCAGTTGAGACATGAGTACAAGGTTAGGATGTGTAAATATTTTTTAATTGACTATTAATTGGTATAAATAAAATAAAATAGCATTATTAAAATATATATTGGCAGGATTTTTTTTTTTCTTTTGGAATCTTTCTTTCTTTCTTTCTTTCTTTCTTTCTTTCTTTCTTTCTTTCTTTCTTTCTTTCTTTTCTTTTCTTTTCTTTTTTTTTTCTTTCTTTTTACTCTACTGGGTATTCTGCCCATAGCATTCACAATGAGCCTTAGCCTGGTTTTAATTTTTAACTTTCTTTTTTTTTTTTTTTAACCTTGAAACAGGGTCTTCCTGTTTGCCAGACTGAGAACCAACTTTAGCTCTCCTTCATCAGCCTTCCAGAGTGCTGGGATTATACATTATACCACTACATCCAGCATACTTACATTTTTATTTAATTTTTGTATTGACTGTTTTGTTTTGGAATCAACCCAAAACACATAAGTTCCTAACAAAGAAATCAGATAAGATTACAGTTCAGAAAGGTGTGGATAATTTTAGATTTTACCTCTTTTTAATCCTCCTTTAATTGTCTTGTTTCTAACACTACAGAAAGGCTCAAAACTTTTTACTTTCTAATATTTAACTTTTTAAAAAAACTAAAACAGATAACTTGCAGAGTTGTGAACTCTATAAAGTCCTTATTGACTTTAGAAAAAAGTTTCCAATTCTTTAACACGGAATAAACATATGTCTGACACATAGATTCACATTTTACCACACTTACTGATAGACGTATATCTTGAAATCTACTCGTACATTCATTCATGCACAGCCTTTTGGAAATTTGATATAAACTCTCTGTTCTTGCTGTTTCTTTATATTAGTTGATCCTCCAGAATTCAGATCATATATCATAAGTACCTGTTTTGAGTGTATAAAGAAGCACATTAGATATTGATGGGAGAATGACAATAATGTGTTTATATTTTATTTGTATCTAAATATATATGACATAGGTGGAACTCTGATGAAGTTGATAATTATCTCTTACCCTGTAACTATAAAAATATATAACTACTAAAACCACTATTATAATGAAGGAAAATAACAAGATACTCTGAAATCACATAGCAAAATTACCTTAGTCTTTTGGAAAGATTTGAAAAACCATTTAGGAGAGCTGCTTCTTAGTGGTAAAACATGGGCTTAACTTTGCCTTAGTTTATCTGAATCCCTGTTTTTAATCCACAATATGAAAAGGAAAAAAAAAAAGAACAGAAAAGGACATCTGAATTATACAAAATGCTGGTATAGTTGGAAAGAAATATGTAGAGTGAAAACACTGCTCACTGAGATTCGACTAGAGATATAAACCAGGACATTATTATACAGAAGCTTGCAGTTTATGATAAAAAATAAAATAAAATAAAATAGCTCTTCTTAAAGCTCAGAGGGAATGTTCCTATATATTTTAAAGCAAATGAGTGCTGTGATCATATAAAATGTTTACAACATAATTGGAGATGTGGCCTAGAAAATACATAGACTGCATATTTACAAGTGTGAATATAGGGAGACTGATTATCAGCTTATTACATACTTCAGGTAAAAATGATGATGAGTTGAACTTAGATAGTGGGAGCAGGATGGAAAGGAGAGGCTGATAAGTCTTCATAGAACTTTATAATTTATTCAGTAGTGGCTAGAAGAGAGAGGAAATAAAGTATTATTTTCTTCAGAATGTTTACAAAAGCCCTTTACAGCAGTGTGCATGTATATGCATTGGGACTCACCTGAATCCTACTCTTGACCATACGTTATTATCATTATTAATATTTTGTATCCAACTTCTATAAGCTCTTCAGAGTAAAAATACAGCTTCAAAACTTCAGAAGACATTTGATTCTCTGAGTAGTCCTACAAATCATTTTGTCTCTTGTTCTTCGTGTAATTTAAAATGAGTTAGGAAAGCAGAACATAACATTTTAAGCCTCCATCTTTCTTACTTTTCCTGTTGCTGGGGCAAAATACAGGACAACCCCTAACCTAGAGGAAAGCTTTATTTTGGCTGACAGTCAGGGCAGCAGGGCAGAGGAGCTTAGCAGTGGAGAAACAGCCCATAGCATGGCAGGCAGGAGACAGCAAAGCAACAGCAGAAGCAAGCTTCCTTTTCCCTCTTATTCCATCAGGCTGCAAGCTTATTGGTTGGTGCCACTCACACCCAGGGTGGACCTTCCCACTGTCCACACCCAGAACTATGCTAAACCAATCAGTGGACTAATTTAGTTATTACACACTGTTAATGTATATTCATACATCCTAGATAGTCACCTCTGAAAAGCCCCACCTATGAGCCCATGAGACAGCTAGCTACAAATCATAACAGCTCTTTTGTGAGTATCTCAAGTCAAGCCCACATTTGTAAAGGTTTGACTCAAATAACAGAAATCTTGATGGTTAACAGAAATGTCTTTAGTTAACAATATCAGGAATTGTACTAAATTCATAATCAGTATACCTTGTTCTGGTACTTACTAGTAGTGAATAATTAAAAACATAGGATTGCAAAAAGGGAAAGGGAAAATATGGAAAATTATGAATAAACATGCTGTAAATAGAGAGGGAGGGAACAGAGGGAAGGGGTGGGGAAGAAGGGGGAGAACCAAGATGCATCATGTACAGGTGCAAAATAAATGGGATGAATGTGACCATTATATGTAAAATGTACCAATACATGTTCTTGGTTTAAAATAAAAAAAAAAAATAGGATTGCTTGATATTTGCTTGGAAAATTGTACCTTTCCTTGTTCTTTTCCATACATATGTAACTGTTCTGCCACTTTCATTACCTCACTTATGCCATTCCTATGGCTACATTGCACAGAGTGTTGCTAGCACCTCCCAGACATGAATAAGAAAATCAATTTCCATAAATGATACAGGCAGAGAAGTTAATTCAAAGACTTGGACAATATCCAGCTCTCTAGGTTTGTAGTAGTGCTCCTTGCATTGCAAATCTGCTGTGTTAGGGGCACGTGAAGTGGAGAGAGCAGCCTCTTAGCCATCTGCAGATTGCAGAGCTACAGGGAAGCGGCCTCAGGCGGATGGCTAGAGGTCCCCTTTGTGAGGGCTGTTGTACTTCTAAATATACGGCAAAGCTTTGGAGGATAGGGAAGTAGAATCAACAGCACAACTGCCTGTCCCAGGAAAAAACCAGTGATGTTAGCTTTCTCTAAAAGGCCTGGAATAAACATTATTAAGCTTAAAAAATAGTTAATTATTATTGAGAAATGTTAATGTACTAGTCACTTTTAATTTAAATTAATTCTCTCCCTGGAAATCTGTCACCCGAGTCTTCATGGACCAATAAAGTTCCTTTATATATTCAGTATAAAGAGAAAGAAATGACAGTTATCAATCAATGTTATACAGTTGAGGGGGAATTTTTTGTTATTTTTGTCCCAGGTCTCACTATGTAGCCCAGTCTGGGCTCGAACTCATGATGATCCTCTTGCTTCAGCCTCCTGAGTGCTAGGATTACAGGCAGACACCAGCATTACAGAGGGGGAATTTCTGACAAGAAGTAAATATCATCATAAACATGGCAGAGGAGACCTTTAATGCAAATGGAATATGTTTATCACATTAGACTTAGGTGATGGAGATGAAAGGATTATTTACAATATATATATTTTTTTTTATTTTGAAGAATTTTTTGGCTGTTCCTTTTCATTTCTTTTAAATATTCTTTTAGTCTTTCATTTATTTTAATTGTTTCTACAACTCCTGTGCGTAAGATGCGAGATTGTGCCTTGGAGTAATAATAAGGAGAGATTGAAAGCAAATTTTTAATAATACTTTATAAGGTCACAAAAGTGAAGTCTAATCACATCTTAGTTTTAGGCTTTATTAAGTAACTCTGTGTGTGATGGAACATAATAGTACTATTTTCAGAAGATAATTTGTAACATTATATTTCATCAGAAACTCACCTAAAGGAAGCAGTAAGTCCTTATTATAGGCACATCAAACTTTATGTGTTCAATAAGGTCAACTTTAACAACATATAGTTCATAAATTCTTATTTTTGAAGTTACCATGTTCATGAACATACAATAATTCACTTAGATTTCTGTTTATGAACATTTGGATGGTTTATATTTTTTATGAAGACAAATTGGGGTATTGATTACAAAATACGTTTTGCCTTATATAGTTAGGTGCTTTGTTTAGTGAAATATCCACGAAAAATTATTAATTCTTGTTAGAGAACTACCTTTCATATCACTATATGATCACTGTAATTCTTATTTACTTTGAAGTATAAATTAAGTTCAAATTAATATAAATTCAGCATGTTTTGTTAAGTCAATGCTAGACTAGTACATCTGTTTGCATAATTTTTATTTAATCTGTTTTTATGTTTGCATTATATTTGTTATATTTTTAAAATACTCGTATACTTTTCAATTAAGCAAAACATAAAATTTGAAAATATTTCATTTAGAACTTTAAAATTTTTAATTTTACACTTGTCTATTATCCATTTTTTAAATTACATTATTGTATAAATTATAAACTAAGAATCATTTTTTGCATATAGATATCTAATATTTTGGCATCATTTGTTCCACACCAATTTTTCTATCATTTTTGTTTCTTGATTGTTATATTTAATCTGTACCTCTATTAAAATTGTCATGCTGTGTGCACTTATTTCTTAACTGTAGTATGTGACACTGAAATTCTTGTCTGTATTTTTTGAATTACTTAACTCTTTTAATTACTCTAGTTGTATATCTTAAAAGTAGGTAGTACTCTTCAAAACTTTCTGATGATTTTAGACTCTGTTTTCTTTACTATATATTTCAGAACTAATGTGGAAATTTCTAGAATTCTCCCTCAATACAGTCTCCCAACATAACATAGGAGGATTTTATGAAGTATTTGTCAATGTACATTATCACATACCTGTATCACACACAAATTTTCCTTTGTACTAATTTCCTGAGAGTTTTATCCTGAATAAAGGCTGAATTTTGCCAGGTACTTTTCATTAATATTACCATTTGTTGTTTTGTCTTTATTCTGTTTATGAGGTGAACTATGATAAGTGATTATATTGATTGTGAACTATCCTAGTGATACCATAATAATGCTTAGTTAGCCTTACATATTAACCTTTTAAATTTTGTTGAATTTATTTTGATTACATTTTGGTGAAGACTTTGAAGGTTATCATCACGAGGAATATTCATTTAGAGTCTCATTTTATTGCAAGGTTTTTGGAAACTTCTGTGAGGTTCAATATTTTCAAATATCTTTTTTTCTCTTCCATCTGTATTCCTCACGTGCTACATATGCACACAGGATGAACATTCTGTATTCACCCTATTATACCCATTCTGAAGATGCTTTCCTGACAGTGCTATTTCAACCACTAAAATTAAACAAGAAAGGAAAATATAGAATCATTGCCATAATTAAGCATATCATCTTTTGTAGCTAAACAGATTATTAAAAGTAAAAGGACAAGACAATTTCTGATAATGGCAAGCCTTGTTATTGAAACCAAAAAGAATACTGGTGTGCAGAGGAATAGAGGGAGGTTTCTAATAGTGTACTTCTGGAGATTATCTTTGTTCTAGTGGTCTTCACCTGGTAATAGAGGACTAGCAAGCTTGGCAAAGCGAACAGCTGCTGCAAAGTAGCAGAGTTCAGTACTAGTGAAGACTGTCAGGGATGGCACTGAGCAGGCTGCTGCAGTAGCAAGTGTTCTTCATACCAAATGAACAGAAAGATCCAGACAATTGCATATTTTGGCACACCAAGGGGCCAAGTTTTGCCAAAAAAAAAAAAAGATGAATTGTATTCTTGTTAGTAGCACCACTCTGAAGATGAACAGGCATAATTTTCTTCATTCCTTTTATGAATTAAGCGATGGAGTAAAGTTTCAGTAAACTTGAAGGTTACACATTGGTCCAGAGGAATTATTGAAAGTAAATGAAAAGATAAATACAGGTAAACATTTATGAAAAATATGGGAAAAAACAGAGAAACCAAGATGTGAAATAATATAAACGTTTTTTAACAAACTCATAATAGATTTCCAAAAGGATAATAAAGGATAATGAATTATTAGCAGTATCTCAAAAGGTAATAAAACATGAGATAAAAGATAATATGAAAACGGATCAAAGAAGTTAAGCATTATTTGACAGAAACACCAACAAAACAGAACAAAATGAAGGTGAATTATGGGAAAGAAAACCATGATGAACGGAGTTTTTTCCAAGTTTAAGGTCTATATTTAACTTATTAAGAATTCATCATATATTGAGAATTTTCAAAAAACATATAATATAAATGAATGAATACAAATGTTCATTTATAAAAGCACTCTTAAAGTACCAGGTGTGTCCTATTAAAATATCTCAAAATTAAGAATTCCTAATTCTCCTGTTTACAATTGTCATTGATTTATTGAACAAGAAGTCTCATTTCATTCGGGTTATTATTTTTGTCCAGCATCCAGAGGGAAAGTTAGTGCATTATGGGCCAGCATTACTCTTTCCTACCAAGTGAGGTTTCTGAAGAGGTAACTGGGATACACACTCATGAAGAGGAGTGAGTTGTGGATATGAGGAAAGGCAACTTATCAGTGAAAAATGAGCAAAGGAAAGAAGGATGAGCACACAGGTTGGATGTATTTTAAGACTGTCTCACACTGTGTGCAATGTTAGTAAAGTGATATTGTGTGGTGAAATGAGTTTTATCAATGATAGAATTTACATTTAAAATAATACTAGAAATGTAGAGGATCAGATGAGATATTTTAATCTGTAAAAATTTTATTTTTATAGTTATTTCACAATGATTTGGGTAGATCATATTCAGTTCATGTTATATACATATATATAACATGAAATATACATATATATATACATATACATATATGTATATACACGAGAGGAACACCTGGTGCTTTGTGTATTCCAGTTGGTGTAAATCCTTCACTGATTGAGCCTCAATCCTTATATTAGCATAGAGAGGCATGACTACCCAAACACTGTGGTGACGGTACAGTGTTCTGGTTACTGAACAGCTGAGGTGGCAAGAGGTGCCACATAATGGGAGAATCAACACTGACTGGCCAGATGTGTATACCCTTTACTTCATCAGATAGAAGACTGCATAGGAGACATGCTTCTTCTCAGTTTCTGATACTCTAATTGCCTCAAACCCCCAACTGTTGAAGTAGCATCAGTATAGAAACATATATAGTTGTTTTGAATGTGGTAATAGTCATTCTGTTCCTCCTGTACATTGTAATGTATATTCTACAATTTCCATACGCGTAAGAAGATTGCTGCAAAAATGAAAGCCAATGAATAAGGAGGTAAAGTCTGAAGTTTTGAAACACTTATAAAATCATTATTTATTGACCCACACACTGCAGATGCTGGGCCTGTAATCCAGCTTTCAGCATCAGTGTATATCACGAGTTGTATGCTATTAATGTACAGGCTAAATAAGTATTTGAATTATTTAATACGAGGAAACACATACTTCATTTATTATCTTTTAAAGTGAGAAATTAATTGTGTTTCTAAAGATAACTAGTTGTGATATAGGCTGTTGAGATATTCTCACTAAATTCACTTTGATTTTTTCATCATCGCTGTTCACATAATTCATAACAACTGTACAGTAAGTGGTTGAGTACACTGATAGTTCTATCCTCTCACTTAAAATTAATTTGTACATTTTTATTTTGTTTGTGATAGTGTTATTTGTGATAGAACTAATAAAGATGCAAAAATATAGCTTCTGTTTCAAATGGCTTATAATTTGAACAAAAGCAAAATCTAACAAAATCCAGAAAAGTAGCACAGGGTCATCAATGGAGAAATGAAGTTACTTTTTTATGGAATTTTCTACTCACATACAGTGAAAGGCAAACGTTACATAACAAAGAAATTGTTTTGGAATGTTAGGAGGACTTCGTATTGGGTACTGCGATAACAATTCTTAACTAAATCAACACAACCACTTTCTCTGTACTGTTTTTCCAGTGAACACTAAATGAAGTTATTATCTTGCTCATATCCAAGGCCAGAGAACTAGAAATAAGTCATGCTCCATCTTTACACACTACACAAATCTGTACTTAGAGGTGAAACTGTGTAATAAAACTGGCCGAAGCAGTGGGAGGTTAAATTTTGCCATATCAGCTTCATTATGCATTAGAAGAGTACTCCTTGAGAAGGATGGCAAATAACAACATTGTTGGAATTGCAATTTTATGCTTACTCCTTCATTCTTTCTTTTCCTGTCTGCTTTTCTCTCTTCAATCACACCAAACTTCCAACAAGTTAGAAATATATTCATATTTCTCTTTCAGTGTTATTTTTAAAAATAGATTTAAAGCAATCCTATAAAGTTAGTAAGTTTTCATGGAACATGAGGGCCAAATGTAGAAAAAATTAATATAAATTGCTAAAGCAAATGTAGTGTCCAGAAAGGAGACACTTGACCCCCAATATTACCCACAAAATTGAAACCTACCAAGATTAGCATCTGTTTTCTATAAATAAGCTCTCATTTTAGTATATGTAAATCACCAGATGATCTCCCAGATGATTTTAATATAAGAAAGCAGGATACTTTTTAATAATAAATATCAAACAAAAAGACCTTATAGATATCAAAACATGATATGAAAAGGTATTCTTTTTTTTTTTTTTTTTTTGGTCCTGGGAATGGAACGTGGGGCCTTGTGCTTGCAAGGCAAGCACTCTAATCATTGAGCTAAATCCCCAGCCCCAAAACGATATTCTTTACTTGACTGTTATCTCACATTTTTGATACTGTGCCAAGATGCATCGTGGCCGATAGCGATCTGTGAAGGTCATCTTTTAATTTCCCTCTGTTGAATGACTCCTAGTTCAGGGGAAAAAAAAAAAAACAAAACAAAACAAACAAACAAACAAAAAAAACCTTTAGAGAAAAATACAGTATAACAAACAAGATAGATTAACATAAGTCTGATGAAAAGAGAAGGGGAGTTATAGGACAGCGAACATGGATGGATAGTGACAAATAATAAGAATCAAAGTTCACTGTCATTGCAGAATATCAGCAAATGCTACTCAAACACTTTATGACACATTATTCATCTTGTGTTTCTGGAATTTCTTTAAAATTGAGGAGGAGAAAGAGCTGAGACTATTACTAAGCACATTGGGTACATTTTGATGCCAGAGCCTAGTAAAACTATTGTCCTGCTCTCAATATTTCACAAAAGAAATAGTCATTTGAGTTGATATTTTTTGAGAAACATCAAGTAAGTTAATAGAGATGAGTAAAACATAATTTTATGGATTAAACAGGATTTGTTAAGCCCAAATGCAAGCCAGGTAGGAACCCTGCCCAAAAACTTAATACTGATGGAACCAAAATAGAAACATCAATTTCACACATGGTTGGGATGCAATTTTGTTCCCTACAATTAAGTTTTTATTCAAAAATTCAATCATACAAAAATATAATTCTAGGTAAATGGTGTTCAAAGTACTTAATCTTATATATACAATATATCTAGATAAAGATAACTATATTATACTTTAATAATACATGTCTGTGTAACTAAATAGCCCATTGTTATGAAATAGATTCCAAATTTTGTAACTACTCATAAAACATGCCTTTGAAATACAAAAAACACGGGACCAGGGATCAGTGGATCCACTTTCAGGTTTTGAATGTAATGTATTTGTTATGGTTTGTTTCTAGATGTCCCCCCAAAGCCTTATGTGGTAAGAGGTGGCTGGATCTAGAGTGTGTGATGGTAGGATTGAGGGTGTATGATTACAAATCAATCCACTGATTGGTTTGGCAC
This sequence comes from Hystrix cristata, assembly GCA_004026905.1. NCBI lineage: Eukaryota > Metazoa > Chordata > Mammalia > Rodentia > Hystricidae > Hystrix > Hystrix cristata. The sequence goes on from PVJO010012473.1 coordinate 50,562, forward strand.
CACCCTAGTCCTAGCAACCTGGATAAGATATAACGCAGAGGAAGAAGTTGGTTACCCCCTTTCTTGCCCCCTTGCTTACCTTGGTGCCTTCTGCCTGTCTGCTGTGCCACCCAGCCTTGGACCCAGCTGATTGTGGACTCAAACCTCTACAAACTGTGAGCTTAATAAACCTTACTTCCTGACCCAGCAGATCCATTGGTACTTGAAGTGTCAGTGGCAGGTAGAGACACTGTCTGGTGTCCCAAGGAACCAAGTGAAAGTCTGGAGCTCCTCCAAAGGAACTGAAGCTGATCGAAAGAAAACGGGCGGGCTATATCCCTCTTTCATTGCCCCTTTACACCATCTAGAGAATGGACCACCCTAGGGTGGATCTTCTACACTCTAGGGTGAAGAGTTGCTAAACCAATTTAGTTAAGATTCTCTTACAAGTTGACACAATCAATCAACCATCACACTCCCTCTAACTTTGGATGTTGGATATTTTGTCCCAACAATGAGAGAAAAGTAACTAACACAGTATTAAAAGTTGACTTTTAGGAGACTAACCACCTTTAGAAGTGTTAGGTTCCTTTTCATAAGATGATTTAAGACACAGATCTGTTATTGAGATAGTAAGGTTCAAATATATGTAAGTTGAATATAATATTTTTATCATTTTAAGATAAATACAATATTTAAGTAAATATGCCATAAGTGCAGTAACAGTTATATCAAATTTTGTATCTTGAATAAGGTAGAATAAATTTGGCTTTGCCATCATAGTCATCTTGAAGTCATAGAAATATTAAATATCGTGAGTAACAAAAGTGGATAGTAATCTAGCATAAATGATTAGTAAGTGAAGTTTGACTTTCAAATGTAGAAACTCAGGCTGTTAGAACATTGAGTGCCCTGCCTGTGTTCAATGTCTAGTATACAACAATCATTCAGAAACTAGTTTTTAATAATGAAGGAAGGAATGAAATGAATAGTAAACCTCAAATTTGATTATTTTAAGCAAAGCAAGTCTTGATTTAAACGGAAACATTCTCAAAGTACATATTAAATGAAAAACAACAACAAATATGCTTGTATCTAAATCCTCAGACTCCCTTGAGCTGTATCTACCTACCTAAAGAATGCAACTGTAGCCACCTACCTGCTCATTCAGTGGTGTGAAACATGTTTCCAATATTGAAAACTAATAGGAATATTAAAAATAGGACACTTTTAAAATTTCTTGCTGAGGAAAGACACAATTATTTCATAATTAAAATAATATTCTGAAGCACAAAATTAAGTTCCACATGGCGACACTTATCAGGAGGTATGGATTATCATAGTATTCGCTTTAGCCTCAAATAAACATTTTAATGTAGTTTCATGGAAACCTTAAGAAACACCTTGAGAATGTCTAGAACTGAAAATCATTTGTTTTAGCCTTTTATTCTTCCAACTTCAGCTTTTTCAATAGTTTGGCCAAAAAATGACCTGAAAGTGGTTTCTTTCACAATATGGTACAAGTAATGTGATGAAGCAGTATCTGTGTGTGTTTGTGTGTGTGTATGTGTGTGTGTGGGCAATTTCTACTGGCTGTAATTAAGTAGTCAGATCAAATGTGTTATGTGTTCAAATGATCTCTGTGCAAAAGTTATTTATGTAAAAGATCCATATCTTAATGAATAAATCGGTTATTTCTAACCAAAAATTGTTATGTATATACAGAATATATGCAGATTTTATGCACATGTTATTTTATATAATACCTTGTGTAGTCCGCTCTCTTGAAGTTTTAATTTCATTATATTTAATTATGTGATTTTATAGAATTCGTAAAATTTATTACATAAAATGTGAGCATGTTTCACAGATATTTTAAAGAATATTCTGACAACAAATAATTGGTTCTGTGTCACTAGCATGTATTTAGATATAGAAAGAATAAAAAGGTATCATCTTTTCTTCAAGAGGTTTCAGTGAGTTTATTGTTTTAAAATTTTTAATTTATAACTTTTATTGTATATTCACATACAAAAAAGAGACTAACCAGAACAAAGTATGTGTGATGTCTCTTTGAATAAAGCAATGTGCTACTTTTGGCAGTCCCTTATTTCCTTTTGGGTGACCCTGGACTGATAGTGATGTCTCATGTTTAAGAAGGATCATTAATCTTGGAGCATCTTGATGACAATCTCGGTGTCAATTTGTCATCACACTGGATGGAAATCAGAAGCACTTACTCTTATGCTGAGTTAAGAGCCACGAGAGTGGACACAAATGCATAAGGAGACTTTATCTCAGTCCATGGAAGAAAATGATTGATGCTAGTGAAAATAATTATGAAATCAGGGGATGATATGTTTTAAAGCAAGCAAAATAAAAGTATTTGTGGTTCAAGAGCTAATTCCAGGAAAAAAGAAGAAAAACAAACAAAACAAAACAAAAAAAACCTTTGCTTGAAACTTCCTGCAAGTTGAACTGTGTTATAATTTAACTTCCATCAGTAGAATAGATGTTGAATTTTAAATGTTATATCATGAAAACTAGTTATGACATTGAAGAAAAATGTTGCAGTTTATAAATTGTTGGATTAATGAGTATTCTGAAAGCGTGCAGCATCATGAATTCATTCTTACATTTTTCCATTTTTCCACAGGTTCAAGTTCACAAATTTGAAGAACATATTCCCTGGCAAGAATTTAGTTTATATTTTCCAATAGCATTTTTTTTCTTAATAGTATATTTCAAATATTAATTTAAATATTGTTTTTAAATTTCAGAATTATCATTTCTACTTTTTATTGTTTATATTGTTATTAACATTATATTATATATCCTGTGCTTTATCATGAGATTTTGGAGTAGAAAATGATTTAAACTCAACAAAGAAAAGAAGAATAAATAGTTCTATATTTTATGTAAATACGATGTTGGAAAAACTACTTCTTTGTATCTCAACTTCATCATAATTAAACTAGGCTATGACATTTATTATAGGTTGTTTCAATGACAAGAACAATTTGCATAATTATAATATTATACATTGAGTACCTGTCCAATAAATGGCTTTGATAATCCTTTTTCTACTTGGAGGATATTTGGGGCATATATCCTCTTGTCACTTTCAGATTGGGTTCAGATAACCATAATTAGTCCAATACATTGTAAATATTTGACTAAAACAAGCACCTTACTTTGCTGAACAATCTTCCAAGTCCTGTAGTTCCACTTGACTTTATTTGCTTTAGATGAAAAATTCTGATGCATTTCTTTTCATTCCTTGATATTCAGAGTGAAAAGCCAACTCCTGGTGGTATACTGTAGTTAGCACTCTGTAATCTCACCTATTCATCCTTAATCATTCCAATATTTCAAAGTAATAGACTCTTAAGTTAACTTCACTGAAGAGCTATCTCATTATTTTCAACATGTATCTTATTAATACATATTAATTTTAAAAAAGATTTGATTGTAACATGGCATTATAGTATATGCATATAAGATATGATCATAAACATTCCCCATTACCATTCCCTACACCTCCTTGTCGGCATTTTGATTGGCATTCCCATATTTACAAACACAATTATATTTCAAACTTGTATGCAGTGTCCTCACTTGCAAAAACTTTCTTACACTTGCTAAATTTCCATGTCATGAGATTAAAAAGTTTAATTTTACAAGATTTGTAGAACCTTCATTGAGTATATACTCAGACCTTTCTTTATCTTCTACAATTTTTTTAAATGTCCTATTCATATTATATTTAGTCCATCATTAGCTATTCCTACTATGTACTTTAATAGAGGGTAGAATAAAAATAGTAAAAAAATACTCTTCTCAGGAAGAGAAATTTGAACTATATTATTGTTTTCAAAAATATGGACAGAACTTCAATTTATTCAGTAGATGTTTCTCCAATTTACCTGACCCACATTCATAATTTCAATTTTCAGCTATGCGTAAAGTCTCTAAAAATAATCTGATCCAGTTTCCTATGAGCTCCTTATGCATAATTGACAGTTAATGTCTACTTTGGTTACCTCTATTTGAACTCAAATCAAAATATCCTTAATTATTATTATTGTCTGATATTTCTCACATCACAGAGATGAGAGATCTGTGCATCCAATAGCATAAGGCAAACATGTGAAAATCTTTCTATCCATTTCTTCTCAGTATCTAGATTATCACCAGATGAATTGTAGTGACTCTTTTCCAGATATCTGGAAGCCTATTAACTTTAGCTTCAAGTTATCTCCCAATTGTAGCTACTATATGGTTGAGCTTGAGATAATCTGTGGGTTTTATCCAGGAGTTCTTTGGGGTTTTGTGAAAATTGATAAAATAAATAGAACTACCCCTACATATTCTATGATTTTAATAGTGACTTCAGTCATTATTATGTGTACTGATGTCACTCAAAGGATAGGATATAATTATTTATTATCTTGGTTGTGGGAAGGCAACACATTTCAGAAGTGTCTACTTCACCCTTCATGCTATACTAGTAAATCCAACATTCCAAGTATTATCAGTTCATTTACTGCAGGATCAATAGGTGAGTCCAAAATATGTTATCTCACATTGAGCCAGATGTTCTTCCACTCAGTCCTTATTTTAATAGAAGTAATGATGCTTGAAACTCAAAGAATTAGTGTCAACTCTGACCATATACATATTGTCCTTGAAATGTCTGGGCATCTCCCTTGCTTCAGCATTCAATCACTGGACTAGATGGATGATGAAGCTATTTCTGTATGTACTGGTCATGGAGTTGTAAGTTTCCTTCTAGAAAAC